>KK115862.1:197687-310619 GCA_000611955.2 Stegodyphus mimosarum | reverse complement strand
TAGAGTTGTCCTGAATTGGCTATTTGTCATGCGCAATGTTTAAATGATTCTTTACCTTCAATAGAAACAGCAAAGGTAGAATTATTTTATTTCCTTTAAGAAAACTTAAAATAAATTAGTTTTTTTTTCTACTTTTAACCGTCGTGACTGCATGCTGTTTAAGAATTAAAAGGAATTAAATAAGAAAAAGAAATCGTGGTAGTGACACCAGTCTTTTTAGGTTTTCTTAGATTTAAACGAAGCTGACGTGCTCAACGATTGAATAACTATGATACTATAGCAAAATTTACATTTAAGCGACAAGGTTGCAAAAACGCTGTTTGATAATTAATTTTGACATTAATTCATTAATGCATTGTTGCGACGGTAGTTAACATGAAATACATTAAAATATTCAGTAAATACTAGACGTCAGTCTACTAGTCTGCTGTTACACTCACTCCTACTAAACTTTTTTTTTTCCCCTTGTCTTTTTAGTTTCATTATTAAGCAGCATTTTCTTCGCACTTACATATAATATTCAGCAGCAAAATTACGAAACTTTTAACAGCAGCATATCAGTATAAGTTCAGAATTATTTTTGATGCAGCGTTAAGTATTTCAACCTTTTCTCAGTTCATCATATCAATTTTCACTTTAGTTACAAAGATGGCTTTCCAAAACTTTTTTTTGTCTTTTGATTATTAACGTTTTGTGTGTTTACTTTATTTAATAAATATCACGTTCTTGGCACTCACGCCACATAAAATTTAATTAAACGGCAAAATAAAAAAATATTTAAAAACAGCATATACACTCACGTTTGTGAAAATTGCAACACCAAGAAGGAATCGTCATAATTGAATGAAATTTAATACACAGTTGAATGGTAGTGGTACAAATAAATGATTAAATGTTCAAAGCAAACAAACAAGAACAAGAGATCAGAATCAGTATTTTGTGTGGCCACCACGCGCCGCAATAAGTGCTGCTACACGACGTGGCATGGAGTCAAACAAAGTTTGAATGTCTGACTGAGGAAGAGCATTCCATATCGTTTGTACGCGTACCCAAAGTTCGTCTGCAGACGCAACAGGACGAGGATCACGAGCAAGACGCCGACCAATGACATCCCACACATGTTCAATTGGCGACATATCCGGGGAACACGCAGGCCAAGGAAGAAGCTGTACCTGCTGCGCTGCAAAGAAGGATTTAACAATCCGAGCAGTATGAGGGCGGGCATTGTCCTGTTGAAATACAGCGCCTGGCAAGCTTTGAAGGAAGGGAACAGCTTCGGGCTGTAGAACTTCACGGATATACCGGTTGCTGTTCAGATTGCCCACAATTCGTAGCAATTGAGATCGTCTATGATATGCTATGGCGCCCCAGACCATAACTCCGGGTGTTCGTCCACTGTGGCGTTCGATAATGCACTCCGGAAGGTGGCGTTCACCGGCATAGCGTCTGACACGAATGCGGCCATCATGGTACCACAAATTAAAGCGGGATTCGTCAGAAAACACGACATGCTGCCAATCAGCACGCCAGTCTCTATGCTGATTGGCCCATTGTAGCCGCAGGCGGCGATGGTCGTGCGTTAGGGGGATCCTGTATAAAGGAGTCCGTGCGCGCAGTCCACACTGCAGCAGACGTCTACGAATTGATGAAGCACACAATGAAACACCTGTAGCTATTGACCACAGTGCTGCCAATTGTCTAGAGGAAGCTGTACGGTCCGTCCGCGCCATGCGGACCAGGTGTCTATCATCGCGAGCTGACGTCACATTTCGGGGTCCACTCCCGGATTTCCGAGTTGTCCGACACTCGTCCGTCCACTGCTTCCAAACGCGCATCACTGTGCTGCTGTTACGCTGCACACGAGAGGCTACTGCACGATACGACAATCCAGCTTCCCGAAGGCCGATGATTCTCCCTCGTTCAAACTCTGTAAGTTGTTCAAATCTCGCTCTCTTTCGTCGACGAGGCATAAGTACAGATTGAGTTAACGTTTACCACTAGCAGATAACCACCGATAACCATACACGCTTCGCTACAGCCGTCTATTTATTCGGATCCATCAGCCGTTCAGAGGGCGCTGCTCAGCATACGCATGCGCTACGGATTTGCAATTCTAATCATTTGCATATCATGCGCTACTTTGCATTTCCTGAAAATTTCAGCTCACTCGCGTAAGTCCTTCATGGTGTTGCAATTTTCACAAACGTGAGTGTATTTAAAAGTTTCCGATAGACAGACTCGCGCGCTGAAAATAAAAGTGTTTTATTCCGTGCAGTGTTGCCACTGCTCGCTTTAAAATCGTTGAGTTTGTTAATCAAAAATTCATTAAATTTGTATAAAATGGGAAATAGGTGATAAAACAATTCGAAATTCAAAATTTGAGCTTCCAGGAGCCCATGTTCGAGTCCATTAGTCAAAATTTGAAATCTCTAGGTGCCGTTGTTTTTTCACAATGCGAAAAATATTCATACATTCACGCAGATTGTTCATTATTTGATTTCTTTAAATATGATATAGGGCGATACTGTCTGGAGGGCACCAATTTGAAAAGTTATTCAACACATTTAAGTCTTTTGACACAAAATGCCGTTTCGAAACTAATATCCCATTCGGGACTAAAACCCATTCCCTTTTGGGGTAGGAAAGAAAAAGAAAGAAAAAGTATTAAAAAGGAAGAAGAAAATTAAAAAAGAAGTCTGAAAGTTTTCGATTTTATATTACGCCCAAGAGGTGTTTTTTTAACTTTAGACACACATACGCGTTTCGAGAGCATTTGGCCTAATATCCCTTTGTGCTAAAAATATTTCAAAACAACTTATCTTTAGAATTGCGATGGAGATAATTTTCTTATTGCCAATGCTCGTTTTGAACTCGTTGAGTTTGTTAGTAAAAAATTCGTTAAAGTTTTACAACATATGAAATAGACAATAAACCAGATTCGAAATTCCAGATTTGGGCTTCCAAGTGCACATATTCGGATGAAGGACTACGTTAATGAAAATTTAACGGCTGTACTGTTGTTTTCTCACGATGCGAGTAACATTCATACAGATTCTTCAGTATTTAATTTCTTTAAATATAATATAAGGCGATAACATTTGGTGGCAACAATTTGAAAAGTGAAACGGGCATTTATAGTGAAATGATGCATAATGCCGTATTGAGAGTAATAACTTCTCTGCGCTAACGCCACTTTGGGCTTTAAAAAGAAAAAAATTAGCTTTGAAAAAAGGGAAAAAAACCTTTTAATATTTTAAATTAAAGAAAATTTTGAAGTCACCATTCCATTCGCTGAAAAGCATATTTAAGAACACTATTGGTATTTATTGGTTAAACCTGGAACTATATATCTGCAGAGTTGGATGACATCATTGAAAATGATCTAATAAAAATAAACTGGTATTTACATCCCACACGGCAGCAAATGCAAAAAACGCTCATGCACCTAACTTACTAACGGTGATTTGAATTGGGGAATGAATTACAGTGATGACCGGTCTTGTTTGCTCGGCCTCAGTGGGAATAAGTTAAAAGTGGGATTTAATAAAGGAAGTGCATGACGAAAAATTCTTCGTTCATTTTCTCAACATAGTTTGACAAAATGTGACGTAGTAACAAGTCGATTTTTCCAAAATGTAAGGAATTAAACTAGGTCAAATACGAAGAAGGATCTTTTGAAGAGTTAGCAGAGGCACATATTAAACATGGAAAGTTAATTTCTTTCCAAAAAAATTAGAGCGGGGCACTTACAGCCTCAGCTATATTTTTTTAAAGAAAAGAATGCGTTTTATTAAACTTCAATAAAATTAATATTTTTAATGATTTGAGTTGAAATGTTGCATGATTTTTTAATGTAACAATTCTGAAGGTTTTATGACAAAAAACTCGAAGATTCGGGATTTCGAATCTCGTACATTTTTCCAAATTCATGCAATTCAAGTACTCGTGAGTACCATCACTAATAAATACTAGTAAAAATAGGGTAAGACAGAAGGGGAACACGTCGCAGTAAAATATAAAATTAGCAAATCCACACCCTTGTGTCTGGAATAGATTTTAGTCAAGGTTCAAGATATTTTCTCCCTCCTTACAGCATGCTTTCGTGGTGTAACGATAGCACACTCGGAGCGTGTTCGAGAGTTCCATGTTTCTGTCTCCAGCTTTAAAATAACCTACTAAATCTACAATGCGACCGAACTAAAAGGTAGCGGACAATAATTCGTCACCACCAGGGATTGGGTTTCTTAATTCCCAATCGTTCTTTAAAAGGGGAATATAATACAATATTTTCTCCCTCCTTTCAGCATGGCTTCGTGGTGTAAGGGTAGCACACTCGGGTCGCATTCGAGAGATCCAAGTTCCAGTCACGGCGAGGGCATTGCATGTTTTTCACGTCTCCAGCATAAAAAAAACTTAACAACTCTACAAATACACTATTGGTTCCGAGCGTAAACAGGTGCAGGTCCCTCTTCATCAGAAGCAAAAAGAAAAAAAGAGGGACCTGTACATGTTTGCCCTCGAAATCGATAGTCTTGAATAAACTCCAGGCCTCGACGAACTATGACCCGCGAGTCACCAAGTGACCCATTTCATAATTTTCAATTGCACTCGGAAAATAAAGGGTAAAAATCGCAACATAATTTCAAGAAGAAATCGATAAGTTTGGAAACGTCGATTCGTAATCCACATCCCCCCCCCCCAAAAAAAATTGGCGTTGCCTTTTTGTTCGCATTCGGTTCAACTTATAAATGCGAGCGCATAATTTCACATATGAAATATATTTTAAGTAAGAACACTAGCAGCCTAACTACCGAAAATACTGATTCGTCTTAAGAAAACGAACTATGAGCCAGGTTTAGTTTGATTTATTTAATTATGGTAAAGCACTCGAGGGCTATCTGCCTAATGGAAAGGATGCCTTCGGGGAGGTTGGTTTAGTTATGTTTATTTTTACAATAATTCGAATTTAAACTTTTATGTTTACAACGTATTGTAATGATTTTCTCAATAAAATTCATTTTATTATTTACCAAGGAAGACTATTCTAAAATGAAAATACCAATAACCCGAAATGTCTCCTTAATATATGCATTTTCGTTGATTTGCACCCAAAGCCAAAAAAATGATTGCTAACGCCTGGTCTACGCCAAACACAAGCTTGTTACTTCACTAAATTTATAGGAAAGAGTTGAGTTGAATCACAGAACTGTTGTTGTTTTTGCAACATTATTTAGCTTCATCTTAGGTCGAGCAAGAAAGATGTTGAAGAATTATATATGAAGGTAATAAGACTAAAACAATATTAACTTGGATAAAGGAAAAATCTTTTTGAAGCAAAGGGGGGGGGGGAGGACACATAAAACAATTTTTCTGCCTGTTTTATCGACTTACATTGGATTGATATCTACTGTGAAGTAGATTTTGTTTACAACAAAGCACTTGAGGATTATTCCGTTTAGCACGCACAACCTTTCAAGATAATTTCCTAAGAAAAACCGTTTTAATTTATGCCAACCAACTATATCGGTAAAATAAAAGAGCATATAATAAATATAATTAATAATAAAATATAATTAACTAACGCGTGAAAGTAACTTTGCCTTTCATTTGCCCGTATATTATTACACATTAAGAGTACACACAACGGGAGGCGATAATTCATTACAGGCTAAAATAAACATATCCAAGAAAGACTTTATTCACAAAAAGCAGTAAGAAATGTTACTGAATGTTTTTTCAATAACACTATAGTAATGAAAATGATAATTTTTGTGCAATCATTCTTTGAAGCCTAAAAAGCATTTGAAAAACTTCACAACGGCAATGAAAAAAGCAGAATTTAAAATTAAATAAACACAATTTCTGATCCATTTGCTTTAAAAAATAGAATTTCTGTATTACTTCTGATACTTTGTATTTTTGGTAATATATAAAAGAATATTTTGTAATATATAAAAATATCTAAATTCGTATTTTCACTTTATATCATGTATATAATAAAGTAAAATATCTTTTTTATTTCTTGCCCACTAGCTGCCGAGTAGTAAGTCACTGATCACTAGTAGTTTGACCTAAGTTTGATTCCAGGAGAAAGGGCTGACTGCCTGAGCGTTTTCAGTTTCTTTGCTTGTAATGTGGATATGAGATAGTTTCTCTTAGAAAGTCATCCACGAAGGAATTCTTACTTTTTGGGAGATAGCCGTAATGTGCTTTGCTATAATTAAATAAACCAAACTACCTCATTCTTTTTTGTATTAGCTCCTTGACTTCTTGCGAACATTGTTAACATAGTACTGTTTTTCCATGTATGGAGGGCAGTCCGTAATAATACAGGACTCCTTACTTTTTGACTAAGAATTTTTACAAATGATTACGTGCAGCAGCTTAAAATTAATAATGAATTCGATCTCATATTAAATTACGCTATTTTATGTAGTATTAATAACCTTAAAAATATTTATTAATACGACAGTTATGAACTGTTTATATTTCATGCTCTTTCTTGGGACCTCTTTGGATATTAAAATGTCTGAAACGAAGCTGGCTTCTCAAACTCTTCGATTGACGTTGTGGGGTTTTACTTATTTAATTCAGTGTTCAATCCTTGAACCTCACAAACACTAATAAGCGAATAATCGCTTAAGTGTGTGAATACAGACGTAATACTTATGATGGGTTCAGTACACTTTATTTCTCAGAATATAGTACAATCAACTAGGAGTGTACAGCAAAGCCTCCACTTGGGCTTGAACTCAAATTAATAAGAATTGAAGCTTAAGTAATGTTTAACTAAAAGATATAGCCGAAGCTATGAAGGTTCTAAGTAGTGGCTCCTTAAATTTTAATTAAGTCGGCGAAGCCAAACAAGAGCCTACAGTATGGCCGAGCGTAGCAATAGCTTAGAAAGACGTAGCCAAAAGGCAAACGCGCGCTAGTCAGAAATTCAGGCTCTCTCTTGAAGTCTGTGAAACATGGACTTAAATACTACTCTTTACTCATTTGCATTAACTGCGTTTCTGAAATTACATTTTGGTAGGAAATTGTAAGCTGAACTAGAAAGAATAGGAAGGATGCATAAACTTAAAATAACTCTTAATAAAATTAGGCTAAACCTTACAAAAGCGCAAAGGAAAAAAAACTTAATCTCTTACCATCTGAAACATATGTAATTTCAATTTTTGAGATATCTAGATTATTTATTGTAACTTTATGAAGCAAAATTGTAACCCCTTGTTTGATTTCTGTAATTTTTGGAACCTGTTTATAAAATTTTGTAGTCATTATGCTGAGGTACTAAAACAGATGCGGCTTAGTTTCCAAATTCATCTGTAAGTTGTACCTGTACGCTTTACAAGCCAACAGAATAAAACTCTGTGAATGATACTCAATTGCAACGCGTGATTTGGAACAACACTTGTGGTTTTCTTAAGTTGTAAAGAATTATACGGATCAGCAAAAATGCGTTGGCCTCTGACGGAAAAGAAAAACAGCAAAACAGCAGGACAACTTTGCTGATGGATTGGTACATGCTCTGCCCTCAAAACAAGAAGGAGGAGATTTTAATGGCCAAATGTCAGAAAAGATTGAGTGCTACAATAAAGGGTAGAGCTTAAAAAATGGCTAATAACAGCATTACGAAGTCAAAGAAGGCCAACATTTTGTATCATCAAGCTGTGTGAACGTTGATATTTGAAAAATAAGCGCTGTAAAACGTCACACTTGTTTATTTATTGGTGATGGATAAATGCTGCCTTTTCTTTTGCTCTCTGTAAGCGAAATTCCCTAATTTATAATCAGATGTTATTCAATTCGTTGGATCACATTTTTCTTTTATATTCATTTATGAAGATTCTGACTTAATTTGTGCTGCTAATGATAATATTTTATTTAATAAATGTTATATACTTCCATCTTCATTTGGTATCCACATTTCACAATAACACATTTCTAAGGTTTCATTCTAATCATATTTAACCTAAGCTGTAGTTAAATCTAACTATCAAGGGAATTCTCGCCCCATTCTACTAGAATGCAATATAATAGAATGACTACAATAACTGGAAAAGTATACTTGCGTGTATCATAACCACTTTAGTAACCGTCGCCAAATTTTGAGAATGTGCCAAACTCTGGCAACCTTGCACATAACCATTCTTCTGGCAGCCATGCTCATAACAGTCCTTCAGTCAAGCAACGTCGCCCTTATGGTATGAGTTCTTTTTTGTTGCATTGCAAGTTCCAACTATTTTATAAACAAATCATAAAAGTTTTGGCCTTAGCTTTAAAATATGAGCTTGTGGAATTTGCCAGCAATGGAAGAAACTGCGATAAAATTTCTGCAGGAACGCAGAATTTTGCTGAAACTTTTCTGAAGAGGAAATGCGGTTCCCTAGACAGCCGCTGTTATCAAGGTTTGCACGAAACCGAGTTTCTGCAATTCTCTGATGTTTTTTAAGCGAAAATAGATCGCTGTGTACTTGGAGAGAAGAATAGTGCGAAAAAATTACAGAAAGATTTGAAGAAGAATGCAAGTGTTTTATTTTTAATGTATAATGACACATTTATTTAAGAATTAAAATTCGTACTTTAAATTGTTAAAGTATGTTTCCTTTTCGTATGTTGATAATGTTTACTGACTTCTTACAAATATCAATAGTTGGAGAATATTTCTAAAAACAAAATGCACGAAAACCACCAACGTGCATCCGATGAGTAACTTTCATTTCTTTTCATCTGAAAAAATCGCCAAACAGTGCTAAGGTGGTTGTGTTAATACGTTTAAGTACCCGGAAAATTAACTAAAGCATTTATTTACGCTACCGCTTGGAATTACAAAATTTAAAACATGAACACAAATTAGGAACTTATTTCTTGCAGGTGGATAATGCAGTAGTATTTCAATTATTCAAAATTCAGTTATCAAATTAGAAATTAAAAAGAATATTCGAAGTGTCAAATGTTTGCAAGAATATATATCGATTGATATATCGATTAAGGGGCTAGTAAAGCACTAACGGTATGTTTCTCTTCTGGAGGAAAGTATTCCTATTAACTTATATACACACGTTATCATAATCTGTTTTGATAAAGTTTTGATCACTGATAAATTCTTGTGCGTGTTGCTCAGAAGCGAAAGTGACTAATAACTCTGAGTGCGTACCAAAAGGCCTGAGTTCGAATCCCGAAGAAGGCAGGGATGTAAATTGTCCATGTTAGTGTCCGTGCTTGATTGAAGGATGAAGGATTGTTATGAGCATGGTTGTTAGAATTATGAATAAGGTAATGAAGTCGACGCTTGTTTTTCGTATATTTTTATTGGTACTGCTAGTGGTTTAATGTTGCTAAGGGCCTGTGAATATGTGTTTCCTTTGGTGGATTTGAGGTGTGGAGGTGTTTTCTTTTTTTAGAGTCTGTGTGATTTTTTCGAGGAGGGTAATTTTAAAATTTGATGTTTAAGAATTTAGCGCAACTACGATGGGAAGCTACGTGATTCTGTAAGCAACTGGCGCAATTTTGAGTTGTTAATATGTCCTGGTGTAGGACATAATGCAGTTTTATGGACTCATGAGCATTTTATGCAGCGGTGACTTAAAAACAATTGTCTGATGAGTGATACCATCACTGGCAATTAAAAAATTCTATTATCGTGTTTGTTAATGTATTTTTTGACTGTAATGCTGAAGTATCCCAAGTCGGTCATGTTAAGATTTTTTCGATGTTATTCCTTTTGTGTAATGGAATCTGAAATGGAGGCAATAACTGTTTTGCTTTATTTCGTGCCTGTTATACAGCTTTAAATACCGAGAATCCTTTATTGTGTGTGTGTGTGCTTGAAGTATTTCTTGTTTTTCTATGTCAGTGGGAAATACGAGATTAGCTATTTTGATTTGTCTATTGTGCTTCGGTCGGATGCGGTAGTGTTCTATTTCGTATTGCCAAAATTTTGGTAAGTTCTTCAGGGTTATTTGCAGTGTGTGAAATAATTATGAGATAGTATCCGCTGATTTTGCCTAAAATTGGTTTTTGAGAAATTTCAGATTTGTTAGAGATAAGCATTGAAGGACTTAGTTTCGGATGGCTTAACCATGACATGTGTAATGTTTTATTGGAGGAGTTTTGTATGCTGCAGGGAAGAAGTACGCGCGGGCGCAGAATTAAGGGAATTTGCGAATCGTGTGT
Source organism: Stegodyphus mimosarum (assembly GCA_000611955.2). Lineage (NCBI taxonomy): Eukaryota > Metazoa > Arthropoda > Arachnida > Araneae > Eresidae > Stegodyphus > Stegodyphus mimosarum. The sequence continues at coordinate 300,440 of KK115862.1, read as the reverse complement.
ATATTTGCGAAAAATAGTGAATCAAAAGTACTATTCATGCCGTCGAAGTAATATGCAAATATTCAAAATCGAGTAAGTAAGCGCGTGTCTGGCAGAGCTGTGATTGTGGAGGGGGGTATAAGCGCACGAGATTTTCGGTTATTTGTATGCTCGTACTTCTTCACGACATTCGCCGTGTTTCTCGGCACGTGGTGGATAATGTTGTAAGGTAAAAAACTGAGGTCACTTCACCCGCCTGGCCACGAAGTGGCCTTATGATAATAAGGAGTGCCTCCATCCAAACCACAAACGAGGATGTCCAGCGTCTCGACCGAGCCCCCTAGACAAAACGTAGCCGGAATGTCCAAGAATAATTACAAACGTAAGCTAAAATCAAACACAAAAGCACCCTAGGGATTCAGTGGAGCCCAGCCCGGAATTCCGAAGAACACAATAATTAGTAAAAAAACAACCAAAAAAGTAAAAAGTTTATAATAATACTGATCTAAATAAGTTGCAAAGCCGAGCAATTTCTTTCCAAACAGCACAAGAGGATAGACGAGAGAAAATTAATATAATTAACTAAATACAAACAAAATGTTAGTAAAAACCAAAATCATAAAAAGGAAATTTAAACATATGTACAAACAAAGACATAGACATAATTATACATGCACTCCTACTAAGACTCGGTTATCATTAAAATACTTCATAATGGCCCTTGCTAACTTTTCAAATTCACAGAACTTAACAGTATTATAATTTGCATTACTTATCCTATATTTTTCCTAACATGTTCAGTCAGATGACAATCTAAAACAAAATGTCTTGAGTCCCCTAAAATATTACAGTTCAAACAAAGTTCACTATTCAGTAATTTAAAACGGTACAAATCTTCGGGGAACCTGCCATGTCCCGTTAGCACTTGGTTACAGTCATGAATTAGTTTTCCCTTATAATCAATATTTATCAACTGCATAAATTTCTTATTTCTATCAGATTCTGACCATAACATTTTCCATTCAACATAAAATCTATTCATAACTGTAACAGATCGCTCTTCGAACCTGACAATTCAACATTTGTCAATCCAACTTTAAATACGGCGCCCTTGGCCAATCTGTCGACTCTCTCATTACCATGGTAGCCCACATGAGCCTTCACCCAGTGCAATTTTAAAGTAATTCGAGATGAAATCTCAATAATGCAAAGTTTAATATCAACAATAAAAGAATTTACACTATCTGGTCGGTAGAGAGCGTGCAGTAGTGAGAAACAGTCCGTATAAATATTAACATCAGCACAGTCATACACAGCAACAACAACCCAAATTAAGGCCTGATGTCATACAACCCAAATTAAGGCCTGATGAACAGCAGCACACAGCCGAGAAGAACGTAGGCAAGGAATCAGGTTTATTAAATAATATCAAATTGTTTGAAACTAAAAAATCAAATGTTAAACACCCCTTGTCGTTAAAACCAGCCTCCCATACAACATTCTTCGTATTAAAATCTCCAAAAATTATAAAACTTTCATATAAATTAAAAACACCTTCCAAACTACATAAATTAGACGCCAAATCTTCTGCATTGGGAAAGTATACCGACACTATACCAAATTCCCAATCACCATTCATTATTGTAATACTTGTAACCTGATCTGTTTCCAATCAGTCACAAACTCTATGTTCTCATTCATTACAACAATCGTAGTTCTACCACCAGGGCAAGCAGACACCTGACATTCGCCATCAACAAATGCCACTTTACCATCAGCTAAATAGGGCTCCTGCAGCAAAACTATGTCAGGACGAAAGCCGATAACATCACATACCGCAGAGAGCTGGGCAGTAGCAAGAGCGCAATGATCTTAATTAATACTTAAGAATAACATATAAAAATAACTTTTATCCAGAAAATATAAATCATATAGACAAATACGACAAATACACAAACAAGCTCTTATAAAAGTACACAGTTAAATTAAAAAGAAAGCTAAAAGAAATATATATTCATCAAATTCCAACCGCAAGGTAGTAAAAAGCATTATTAAAAATACCAGTAAATAACTAAAATTCAGCATCCACGTGATCCCAAATATATTTAATCTCACGACGATATATTTCACAAGATTTAGAATAAGCAGTATGTTTAATATCGTATTTAGTTCCATATTTTTCATTGGATTCTTTACAGTTTATACATACAAGAGAAGCAGACTGACAATCTCTAGAGAAATAAGATGCAGAACACTTGACACAAACAACAGAGTTTCGACAATTCGTTTTGAAATAGCGATATCTTAAACACAAGCTACATCGTCTTGGCTGAATAAAACGTCGGATAGAATACGATTTCCAGCCTATGCACAGTCTATCTCCTCCAATAAACTCACTCTGACACGTAACACTAACTTAAAAAACTCTGTGGGAGATGGAATTCTCTTTATCATGACCACTATGAAAAAGATATTTAACACATTCATTTCTACACTTACAATCTCTCCTAAATCCCTTCACAATATCTTCATTTCTAATATGATCTGAAAGATTGTAAACAATTAACTTAGGTGGAATGTGTTTCTTCCTTCTAATCTTTATCCATTGATTCAATGAATTATCTTCCCCCAAAGCCTTCTCTAATTTTCCGGTATCATCTTTATTACCCGGTATCATGCGTATAATCAACTCACCATTATTTCTCTGAAAAGTTGTAGAGACATTAGGCATTTTTGGAAGCAGGAACCATGAAAAATATGCATTGCCTTCGCCGGGAATCGAACCACGGACCTCTGAAATTCCGGCTCAGTGTGCTGACCGTTACACCACGAAGGCACGCTAAGAACGTGGGAGATATACCTTATATACTCCCCTTTTTAAAGGGCGACTAGGGTTTTAGGGGACCTAGTCGCCAAATCCTGGGTGTGGAGAGTCATCATCCACAACCCTTTTAGTTCGGGCGCCACTTGTAGAGACATTAGGCATTTTTGGAAGCAGGAACCATGAAAAATATGCATTGCCTTCGCCGGGAATCGAACCACGGACCTCTGAAATTCCGGCTCAGTGTGCTGACCGTTACACCACGAAGGCACGCTAAGAACGTGGGAGATATACCTTATAAAGTGTCTTAATACATATTCCTAAGGAATCCACGCCCACGACGTTGTTCAATTCATCGCAGACCTCCACATCAGGAGCCACCGACTTAATAATCAGTTCGTTTTCATCATATCTTTTAACCTGCCTTTTCAGATATTTTTAATATTGAAAATCTCAAGAGTACTTTCAAATGTATATTATCCTTCGAAAGCTTAACTCCTGCGAGATGATTCTTAATATCTAAAATATCCTCGCGGATCAATTTCAGGCCATCTTGACTGGCCAAAGCAATGTCTTCATCTATAACATGTAAATTCTGTGAAATGGCAATTCGAAGTATCTTATCTAAACCTTCGACAATTTAATCGCAAGCTGCTTTGGTTCTTTTAACTTTAGCCGCACGCAATGTATCCACAACTTTAAATAACTCATGAACAATTCCCGAAATTCCAAAAGCCGAGGAAATATCGTTCTCTGCCATCAACTCTGCAGTACTTTTCTCTTCGCCATTATTCTACGTCATCTTAATAATATTATCAGAATTTTCCACACGTTTCTGAGACAAGGTATCTTCCTCAATCTCTTCAATATCGCTCATTATCTCTCAAAATGCTTAATGAAGTGAGATAAACAATTAACAGATTCAAATATCAAATACTATCTAAATCAAACAAATATCCATATACAATCTAATCACCAAGCGGTTGAAATAATACTAAAACACTCTACATTATTTACATCATTACAATATATAATAAAATATCAGATAGTTAAAAACAAATTTACATAAATAAAAGTTCAAAACTACAAATACGTAAAATACACAGAAAATCTGCACATGTATAATCAGTTCAGCAGCACCAAATAGCAATTTTATCTAGTTAAAATATATACATCCAGCTAAAAATACAATTTCTCCCCCCCCAAAAAAAAAACTCAAATCTCATGTAAGAAGAATAAAATATACTTAAATAGCTCCAAAATAATTTTTAAAATACGAATTACAATTTTCCGGTAAAAATTGAGCAAATTGGCCAACGGGCAGAAAACTTCATTTTGACGCACCAAAATATAGCCGACTTGGTCCCCAGCGGACAGAAAGGCCTGACTTGGTGGTGCACCAACTGTCTTATGACCAACAAATATCCGCCACACTAAGCCTAACCGTCAATTCGAATTACAGAATGTTCAGAAAATCAATACTATCCATGCAAAGTCAGTAAATTTCAATATACAAGAAATAAAACGTAAAAGCAATCAAAATCTAAAGTCAAAAACAGTTTACACACACTATAACTAAAGAAAAAAGCCTCAACTTAACATGCAAATCAGCTCCGCTTCACACGGAATTTTTGTAATCCCTATTTCTTCGCAAAAACACCGTGTAACTTCCAAAATAGCACAAATACCTAAACCGGAGCACTAGAAGAAACAGAATTTCACATTTGCACAAGCACAAAATCAAAATTTACCAGGAAAAACGCATTATTTTCAGGAGCACTCATTCGACCATACAACATGGCTGCTGACATGCGCAGAACCTAATAGTATAAGGTAGATAAAATAAGTAGTCATGAACGTATGGATGCCGGAATGAGATGGAGAATTGTCGGTAGATTGGAGACAGGCAAATCACAAGCGCAGGAAGTTATGAAGCTCAGTGTAACCCCAGTGTCGTCTGAAATTTTTGGGTACAATTTCAAGACACCGAATCTGGTATATCGAGGTTAGGTTAGGTTATTCAATTATGGCAAAGCGCACGAGGGCTATCTGCCTAAAGGGAGGGATGCCTTCGTGGAGGACTTTCTAAGGGAAACTGGCTCGTATACACGTTACACATGGGGAAAACCACGAAAACGCCCATGCAGCCAGCCCGTTCGCGGGATTCGAACCTCGGACCGAACTACCAGTGTTCAGCGTCTTTACCGCTCGGCCGCTGGTGGGCCTATCTGGTATATCGAAAAAGCCCACAGAGACGAATAAGGATCATTATTTGGCACATTATTTGGCTGTAGCAACAAAGGACTGCTACAGCTTCACTGCTATCACGTGAGCTGTATACCGTCACTGGACCCGAGTTTCACAGTTACAATTACCTGAAGGCTTCATGAGATAGGACTGTAAGCTAGAAGACTGGTTGCTTGCCTCCTGCTAATTGCTACAGCTTCACAGCCCTACAGTGCTACAGTTCTACAGCGTTACAGCTTCACAGCTCTACAGCGCTTAACTTCACTGCTACCGCTTCACAACTCTCAGGTGAGTTGTATGCTGCGACTGGATCCTAGTTTCACAACTGCAGTCCCAGAAGGCTTCATGAGATAGAATTTATGCTAGAAGATCCGCTGCTTTCGTCCCGCTCACTGCAGTAGACAATAGAACGTTTAGCATGGTGCAGACAACATGCGCCTTAGACCAGACTTCAGTGAAGCGCCCTGCCTTTCCCAGATGAATCGATATTTAGCCTGGACACTGATTCTCCGCATATCTCTATCTGAAGAGAGTCTGCCATTGTTTCCTCATCAGGGAAAAGATCATTACAGTGATGTAATTGTAACGGCTTAGCCAAGGATTATGTTGGACGACAGAACACCTCTGTGTGTATTTGACAAAGGCTCCCTAGCTGCTACGAGTTACAGAAAGTAGATTTTCTTATGTTCCAGTTTCAGTTGATCCTAGGTTCCTGTAGTTGGAAGCAATGCTCTTCCACATTGAGATCCTCTGTTCGAGGGATTACCTGGAAAGTGAGAATCTTCGCCACATGGATGGGCTTTCCAGAAGTTCTGACCTTAAACCTATACAGCATGTCTGAGGCGCTCTTAGGAAAGCAATTTTATCTTCCCATTTCCCTTCCTAGAATCATCTCGGACTTGAAAATTGCCTTGCTGCAAGACTGTGAGCGACTGGTACAGAGGCTCCTCAACTGCCTCTCCTCTGATTATGGTGTTATGCTGCGCGACCTGTATGCCTTTGTGAGAAAGAATTATATTAGGATAATTTTTAGTTCGATATCACAACGTAGATTTTGGACATTTCTGCACTATGAGCTTTACTTCAATCATCTGTATATAAAATACTTTTGGATGGTATGTTTGTTTGTCAAAAATGCATAGTTATACCAAATTTCATTAAAATCTGTCCATTAGTTTTTCAGAAATTCAACGTAATGTGCAATTTGCATTAATTTTGCACACGAGTTTAATTACTGTGGTGAGATAATGTGTCAGCACAGACAGAAATCTCACACACTGTTTCAAACTATTAGGTTTATTTCATGATCAGCACAAAAGAAAAGATAAATTGGATGTGTTTGTACAGATGGATCGAGTATGTTTTAGAAGAGGGATGACTAAGTTAGTTTCACCTTCTCATGCCCAAAGAAATGATAACAGCTGACCACTTGCGTGCGATCATTGTAGATCAATCCAAGTTTGATCGCCTAGCGCCTTGCTGTAGCTCCTTCGGGAGAGTTCAAGTAGACCGCTTCCGCTCGGACTCCTAAAACCAATTAACTGCGTTTAACTAAAGGCAACCTACCGCAGGTTATGTTGCGCCATCTGATGGAGTGTTGCGGCTGGATTCCCGCATTTCTATGCAATGGCCAAAAGGGAAACACATCAGATAAGTGATTTTCCGCTCGTGTCAGCTTCATACAGAGGAGTTGCTTAGAGTTATTGTCGATGCAAGTCTCCTTCCCCAAACTTAAATTTTTACTCCATTTAAAATTCCTCTCATTGACATATTCTAGTGGAAACAGACAAAAAAAAAGGAATTTAGAATAGTTTTAATATAGACAAAAATTATTTAAGCTATGTGCCTACATATGAAGCACTTTTTTTAAAATACATAAAATTTTAATGAAACGCACATGTTTTTAATTAAGATGTAATATAAAACTATGAATTTAGGTGGGATTTTACAAACATTTTCCTTAATTTTTAAAATATAGGCAATATTTAGAAAATTTTTAGTGAAAATTTTCATTTATGCCACATCTCCTATAACAGATTCTAATGAATACACTTCAATAATCTTTACACAGAATATAAATAACATACTTACCTGTTTTTGTAGCAAAAGAGTTGCTGTACTTATAAAATTTATTGAAATATTCCAAACTTGGTACAAAAGCTCAAAATGAAAACCAAAAATATCCTCACTTCTTCAAAAAAAAAAAAAAAAAAAAAAAAAAAAAAAAACTGTCAGTAGAATCAATAAATAAATATAAACAGGTTAGATTTTGCTACAGAACATAGTTAAAGATAAAAGGTACATTTTGGGAAAAATTTCATTTCAATTTTCTAAACACCTTTGGAGAAATGAAAGTAATTGCAAACAAAAATAACGGAAAACATAGTTTCTCAAAAATGCATTTAAAGACTTTAATACTGCACAAAAAATTTTGCAGCCACTTTAAGCTTTTATAACTCGCCATATTTGTATGTCAAGCCCACGTTTGCTTCATTTTGAACTAATTTTGACTTTCTTTTAACTTTTTCTGGATAACTTTGTTGTTTGCAGAGATCAGCGTTTCGATTTCTGAATTCCCTTTTTGTCTATTCCTATGTAATTTAAAAAATAACTGGATTAATTTCTTTTTTGGATACCTGAAAACAGGTAAAAGTCCTAAATAGCCTGAATTAAATAACAAGAAGAAATATGTGCACCTAAAAGCAATGCTTTCTATAGGACAAATGTTTCTTTAGGTAAAATAGTCCACAAAAGTTCATTAGAAGACTCGTTATTGCTCTGAGTCTTCCCATGCAAGCATTTTATCAGCAAATTCTTGTTACACAGTGCAAGCAAGATATGTTGATTTTACATCTTTTATAACTGAATCTGGGAGACCTGGTGATTTTTCCTGAAACCGTTTGCCATCATGCAAAGTTCGTTTATATTTACACCCCCTATCTGGACCTGCTAGACACTGCCCGTGCATGGACTTTTCATTGCTAGAGCAACAATGAAAAAAAAAACGCAGCTGTTATATATGATTGCATACTCTCTAGATTTCCAACGTTACTAAGGACAGCAATCTCATAATAATTTTGTGGTTTATCGATAAATTTATCGGTTAATTTATCTTTTCCACCAAGTCCTTTAGTGTTCTTTTTTAAGTTTCTTAGCCGTGAACCTACTCTTTTTTAAATGTATCCTATGCATTCGAAGTTGGTGGTTGTGTTTTCCCTATAAATATCTTTCACTTGCGTAAATGCGTTAACTTTTATATTGTTTTATAATTAGAAAATAGCTGTTTAAAGTTATTGTTTACATTTTTACGTCCCTTTAAATGCCAAATTCCGGCACTCGAAGTTTTACTTTCGGTTTATTATCTATACAGTAACTTTGTTTCTAGTTACCATAAAAACAAAAATAAAACATTTTTGGAATCCTCAATATGTGGCCTATAAAATGAATAAATAAAAACAAATTCGAAAATTTTCACCAAACCGTGGGGTTTAATTTAAATAAATCTTACAATTGCCCAGTTTCTGAGGAATTCCATGGAGCTGTTTACAGTACTTCTCAGTATTAAGAGTTTCACTTCAGTTTAAGAAAGATTTATTGAGTCATATCAGCATATGAACCAATGTTTGATAGTGTACATATGATTTACAGTATTAAACATTAATTACTGACTTTTTTGGATGAAATGTTAAATTTCAGAATGCATTTTGGGACTGGTCAGCATCCATTTGTTGTGTAAATGGTGACAGTTATGATATAAGATCCAGGTTTCGTCAACTTCTCTTTTTTATTCATTTTCCGAACTTTAGTTTCTATATTTCGGGAACGGAAAGCAGGGCAAACTACCAAATATCTTTTCATGTGTGTTAGTCATCAAATTTCTTAAATGTTTCCAAGCTCTCATTTTATCTCTATGAGATAAAAAATTTAAATCTAAATTTTACAGCAGTCTTTCTTTATAAGAAAGAATAAAGGGCATCCGGATAAAACTCAAACTTTGTTAGGCTTCACATAGCTCTAATGTTATTGAAAAATATGTGTCTGACTAGGCAGCCAAAAATGCAACATCAAAAGAAGATATTGATATAGATTTATCAGTTTCGGAGAAAGCTGTGAAATTTCATCTCAAAAAGGCAATGGAAATTTTAAGATTGTTGAGAGCTGATAATTTTACTATCGTTAATTCTGCCTTTTTAGAGAAAATTTTATTCGATATACTACGTTCTAATATTCAAACATTGTTTTCCTTAATCCCCTAAAACGAAGCACCGCTAATCGAAATTTTCTTGAATAAAAAAGAGCCTCACGATGATTAAATAAATTAATACATCGTGCAACAATTCACGCATCTTCAGACAGTCTGCGTGCCTTAATTACGCGATCCGTTGTTTTGCGAATTAAAACTAAATTACGTCAGACGCAGATAAAACGCATTGAACGCAGCGAAAACTTTTCTAATTTCGGAATTTAACACAAACTCTCGCATCTTTCATTTTTAAAGACGAAGATTTACTAATCGGATAAACAGAGCTGCATAATTGACTGATTAAAAATGCAAATTGTGTAATGCTTTCGAAGTGCTGAAAATTGCCGCAATGTTTCGAATACGTAGTTTCTTTCCCAGAGTTTCGTGTGAATCAAGGAGGGTACAGTCTTCGGCATCCTGTTTCGGTGAAGCATCGTCGACGATATTCAAAACCAAGTGATTAAGCTACCGAAATAATCCAGTCACGCAAGAAAGTGTTATACCTCTCAAGACACACGTGCAATTAATGTCTCATTATCAGGGATAGAACGCGGCGTTTAATTAATTAGACGAACTCAAACGAGTGAAACTCATGGCATAAACATGACCGGCCGGTCAATAATCGCGCAGGGATTTTCTGCTTCCAAGACATGAATTTGGGAACGTCCAGTCGTTTGCCTTCATGTTCTTCGGACCTCCCTTCCTAGCTTGAAAAATGGGTATTTAGGAACATAGTTCCCTGGGAAAAATGGAGTTAATTATGATTTACACGCAGCTTATTCGATTCTAGATAAGAGGGGCGGCTTGTTAAAGTCCCGATTTAGTTAAAAGATACTGTCTGGTTACTCTTGTTCCTTCTTTTTTTTGTTTTGAATATTTAATAGAAATATTGTTAAAATAAGTATGAATAAACAGAAGTCATGCTTTGTGTGAAAACCTTTCAAATCTGTTGCATTAGAATTGCATCGACTGAAGAAGTGTGTTTATTCTGATCTTTATTTTAAGATTCCTGATTCTTAGTAGGAGGAGTGGTTTGTAAAATTTAAAATTCTCTAGTCTATTGAAAGATACCATCATAAGCGGTTATTTATATTCCTTTCTCTTTCGCTCTCTCTCTTTTTGTTTCATTTAATAGAACTAATAGTATGATACCCTAAGACTCAGCATGGATATGTTTAAGCTTCACTTTACATGAACGCAATTTGGATTAGTTAGGTCTGTAATAATCAGGAAATGTGTATTTTCAAGGACTCCTTATTATAGTGATTTCATATTTTAATACAGCGCCAAGATAATGTGAACTGGGCTTGAATGGGAAGTTGGGATATAATGGAAGACAATTATGCCGCTTTCTGTAAAAAATTAAGGATGTGAAACATTTTTATAATTTACGCGATATAGTGCAACTTTCAAACATCCATTATAACCTCACTAAATCTAAATATCAATTTAAAAAACAAAAAGAAACAGAAATCTGTTCTTACAAGTCGCCATATCATCTCTCAAGGTCTATCTGTCGATGAAGAGTGATGCCTTAGTGGAGAACTTTCTAAACGAAACAGTCTTGTATTCACGTTACGAATGAAGAAGTCCCTGAAGAATTCAATGCAACTAGATATTGATAGTGATTTGAAGCTTCATCGTATTACCAACAGTCAACGAATTTACTGCTCAGCCGTTGGTAATCTAGTTAATTGTAAGGAATTATACGCGTGTGACCTTAGAGCTCAAGTTAGAAATTGTGTATGGCGGGAGAACAGGGTTTAAATCCTACCTGAAAGTATGTGTATGTTAAGAACGAAAGCTTCGCCAAAGCAGAAGTGGCTTCGTCAGAACGCAGAAGGAAAAATGTACTGTAAATGTACTTAACAGGGGCTATTCATTTAGCCTTGACACTTTTTTGCGCATGTGCGGAATACCTGTTGAATCGGTGTGGAAGCAGATCCGATCTTAGTACTTTTTTCGCATGTGCGAAACAGTTGTCGACCGGTGTCGAAAGTCGTATTTGTCAGGAGTTCAAAGTTCTGTGATACCATTTTACATGGAAACAGGTTAGTTGATGGATTCTTTATGTTCTGAATAAGAAAATCTATGAAAATCCGAATTTTGATTATCGCTAAAAGTTTTGCCAAAGAATTTCTGATTTTATACAGTTAAGTGTCTAGAATATAGGGATGTGCTAATAACACTTTTCTGACTCCGATAAGATTATGACACAATAAATCGATGTGATCGAAGCTACGCTGCACATCCCCTTCCCAGTGACAGCGATTGTGGAAGATTATCTTTTAAGTGACTGGGGAACTTCACATGGCTGCCAGTTCTCGTAGTTTTCGTTTCACCTTGAGTCTGAATTTCTTCAACAGCCTTGAGTTCAGGTGTTTCACAAATTTCTCTTTTTTTGGAATGTGTTTCTTGAAAAGGAATATCTGTTTCTTTCATTAGAAAAAAGGGTTTTACTCTGTCGATTGAAACTGTTTCAACTTTTCCCTGGGCTTCAGTATCGAAATACTTATCCTTTCTTGCGCTTACAAGATATAGTTCTAGTTAGACTGGCTGTAGTGAAGAATTGTTGATGGTGTTATACAGGAATACGCGAGAACAGTTGGAAAGTTGTTTAGAAACAAAGATTTTTCTTTTTCCACGGGTTGTGATAGGTCTTGGCTTCATATCTCTTATTATTTTCTGGGGGTTTAAGAAAATTCAGACTTCCTGGGGTGAAGGACAGTTTAAAAGAATTCTTCTGGTAATGCTAGAGCAGATCCGTATGTGCGTATGATACGCAATTGTAGTACTATCCATAACGCATTATTTCCATATACATCCATAACACACACTATCCATAACACATATTTATTAATGGATAAACTATTTACAATACTACGTATAATATCAGTGACATCGCACCATTTTAGAAACATCATACGTCTTTCTTGCATTTTACACATAAGAGAGTTGTATCAGGTCAGGGTATACCAATGAAGTGTCTAGTTTGTAAGGATATGATAATTAGACTTCTGCGACTCCCGATAAGGTTAAGATTTATTTACGTTTATTCATATGGAATCTTAAACAAAAATTTGCCATTATTGATTCTTGGTTTCCACGGTGGCATAAAGTTGCCACTCGTTTTAAGCGATTTGGTGACAAGAAATTGTCCCTCCATGATTTAGCGAGGTAGTAGTCAAATTGGTTTACATTACGTGTGTGAAAGTTTTCCTTCTTTATATACACGTTCTCACGATCTTCGTCCTGACGAGGAAGGATGCATAGTTGTTTTGCATGTTTCCTGTTGGGAAAACTGAAGTCTCTGCAAACATTCGAAATATTATTAATATATTTTCATAAGAAAAATTTAACTTTAGGTTTTTGTCCCATATTTTCCAAGAAATGTACATAAAATCTGTTTGAGGATATTTTACACAAACATTTGATTTTATTCGCTAATCACTACAGTTCTTTGCAAAGGAAATAACAGTGCAATTACATAATAAACAAATGAGGGATATCATGAGTTTGGTATGACATAAGTGTATGATGGACTAATGTTTTCAACATATTAAGAAAAGAAATTAAAGGTAAAATTATAAAGTTCCTAAACTTCACAATACGAAATTCTGTCTCTGGCATCGAAAATTTTGCATTTTTGATAAGGCGTGAAAAGCGACTTGATTCTTTACGTGGCCAAACGTTTGGGAACAATATGATTTAAAAATTCCTTAGCAGTGAATACGGTGTAACAACATGAATTACCTAATTAGTTATTGAATTGTAGTAGTTAAACTGCCGGCCTTTATTTCGCAATCGTTAGTCGTAGGCGTATACTTCCAGTTACAGAAGTTATTTAATTGACGAAAAATATCCCATATTTTGGCGATGTCAAAAGAATAAAAATATTAATTTTCGAAATAGCGAAATCTAACTTTTAATCCAATCTCCCGGTCCCTATATTTATGTTTGGGAAAGCTTTATACTCGTTATGAAAAAAATAAAATTATAAGAAGTTTGAATCCCGTGCGAGAATAATTAAGCGAGATATTTAATTTCACAATTTGCAATTTTTGATGCCATTTTCAAGTTGCCTTGAAGTATTGTTTAATTAAGTTAGAATCGATTCGGATAAGTTTAAATCAAGTGCAGAAAAATATGTACATAATTTAATAGGTCATTCAGGGGAGTCATGTGGTGTTCACAACAGATTTTTATTTAAATAGTTTTCTAACACGTTTATTTTCAGATCAAGTGTATTTTTTCCTCTCAAATCATCTTTATTATATGCGGTTTAAGTGTCTGTTTGTCACCGATAGTTTATTGGTTGCTTGCGTAACTGTACTAGCCAATGGGGTCGGAGTTGCCCCGGCATTCAAATGGTAAAATAAATTTTATCACAATAGTTATCATTGTTTTAATTAAACTTTCGTGGTATTTAAACATTTTAAAATCATACATTTCTTGCTTATTATGCATTCAACTATATTTACATATGAATTACCTAGAAACTTGCAAACGTTGAGAAATGAAAGGAGACGAATCCAACTAACGAGTTCTGCGTAGTACATCTCATCAGGTAGGTTTACCCAAACTCTTATGCTAAATATCCTTTCGCGTAAAGAGGTTAAAATTTTGCTCGATTTTATTCCGATATTGTATTTTAAACTGAATTTTCAGCTGAACGCAAACTGAGTGTATCAGAGGGAAGGTGAACATTTGTTTGCATTAGCAATCATCTGTTTTTGAAACAATTTAAGTCTGAACGCAAATTGAGCGTGTCAGGGGGAAGGTGAACATTTGTTTGCATTGGCAATCATCTGTTTTACATAAAAACTACGTCTTAACTTAATTCCTTTTATGAATGCCTCCTAGAAAATACAGCAGTAAAGAGGAGAGAAAAAGAGCTAAAGCTAGACAAAAACGGCTTTCTCGACAAAAAGAAACCACTGAGCGAAGAAAGAAATGTTCCGCCAGTGGTTTCCTTCATTGCACTCTACTTTAAGCAATTAAGCAAGTAGAAGGGAGGAAACCTCGTGGGGCAGCAATCAAAGGGGCGTCCTAGCCGCCTGCTCTGAGTAATTTTGAATTAGCAGACACTTTTGCACAAATCATTTTAATTATAATTTATAATATCTAGAACAGCGGTTATTTCGTATGACCGTCGGCTTTTCTAGTAACAATATAAGTAACGTGAGGAAATGAACTATGCTTCACCTTGAGAACATTAGATGGGTAGTTAAGAAGTTTAGATCAGTTTTAATTGCAGAACACAATCTTTAACTAACGCTCACTTTCTCTTTTGAACAATTACCCCAACAAAATAGTAAATTTAAAATTATATTACTACTTTTAATTGAGCATTACTTCAGTCTTCAAATTTTATAAGGAATTAAGATACTTAAAGTTGAAATATATGCCCATCTGCGTTGTATTCTTAACTAAGTTTACGAAATTATAAGTTTAATTTAAAATAATTTGCTTTAAAAGATTTGTCGATGCTGAAATCTTAAACGTGTAAATCAGACGTTTCGCACTATATTGCCACTTGCGGAGAAAAGTCTTTTTGAACAAAATAGCTATGAAGGTATTAGTTGAAAACGGCGTTTCTTAAGGCTGTTGAAACAGTGATAAAATTCGAGATTTAAGCTTTTTGAGAATAAAGCTTTTGAAATGAAAAATATTGTAAGGTACCAAATATTTACTATTTGAACAATATTGTCTAAAGCTGTATTTTTACTCTCTCATGCGTCAGCAGCAATTGAAAGAACCTTTCTGCAGTGATGGTGAATAAGTATAAAATAAGAAGTCAACTGCAGTTTCCTTTGATGAATGACTCTTCCTGAGAGAGAAAAAACTGGAACATTCGTCAGCGACAGATTTTATTATACTTCCAGTGTGTTTCTTGTACGTAAGAATATATATTTAGCACATTAAATAATGTGTCTTACATAAATTGCGAATTCAGTACGCATAAGTATTAAAAATATTAATACGTATATAAAGTTTTAACCGCGAGCAAAAAAAAAAAAAAATAAAAAAAAAAAAAATAAAGAGGGACAGTTCTCTCTTACTACTAGTTCTATTGACGTTCTACTGATGAAATTCATCTTGCGTTTTTCATGTCTCGAAAGCGCGATTTAGGACATGTATTAGATTGATATGTAGAATTGTTCGAACATAGGTATTTTGACACAAAATCGGACTTTTTCTAAAATAACATACCAATTTTTTTTCATATTTCGATTCTTAGACTCAAATTATGCCTAAATGTTAAATTTTGTAATTGAGAAATTTATGGAGGAATTTAAAAATTTATCTTGGCGGATTTTCTTCAGTCTGCGCCAAGAATAATTTACTTGGCGAACTTCTTAATTTATAGCAACCTATTTTCATTTCCTTTTTATTTTCTTGTACGAAGTAAAAAGGGAGTGTTGTAATCGCGAAAAATTTCGGGTATCATATTTCAACGAAAATATCCATTTTGATCGCTATCGAATGCAATTTAACGATTTTTTGCGTGACATCTGTACGTAAGGACAGAATAAAGGACACTTTTTGCTATAAAAAATTGTAAAACGGATTTAAAATGGATTCTGAAGAGAATTTTTCGTGGCCTCTGTGCGTACGTACTTACGTATGTATGCATGTATCTCGCATAACTTAAAAACGAGTAGCAATAAGAACGCTGAACTTTTGTATATAGGACAGCTATAACATGTAGATGTGCACTTCCTATTTTGGTTGCAATCGGCCGCACCAAAAGTATATAAATATATGTATATATGTATATATAAGGCATGTTCAAATGAAAGTGATTTGATGCGCCGCATGCGAAGAGTTTGCAATGGATTTTCGTGCAACAAACTCGATAGTGAAGCTGTTTGTACCACGCATGCGTGTTTGGAAGGAGATGTATGCTAACTTAAGTCGTAAGGACGTCGCATTCTTTCAAAAATGACTGGTTTGAATGCAACTGCTTCGAAAACGGATCAGCGAGCTGCAATTAGATTTTTAACTTTAGAAGGCTGTAAGCCGGTGGACATTCACTGAAAAATGGTGGCTGTGTACGGAGACACGTGTTTGTCGAAGCCCACTGTGACGCAGCAGGCGAGAATGTTTAGGGAAGGTCGCCAGGAGACAAAGGATTTGCCGCAGCCCGGCCAGGCGGACAAGTTTGTAACATATAAGCTGATTACGGACATTACGCTAATCAAGGCAAATCGACGTCGAAGCGTTCGTGACGTTGCAAATGAGTTGAACGTTTCCATCGGTACTGACAGCATTATCAGCAGCATTCTGAAGTATCGAAAAGTTTTTTGCCAACGGGTACCCCGCATACTGTCTGACCACCACAAGAAACAGCGAATGGACCTCCGTTTACATCATTTGGTGTGCTACAGGGCTGACGGTGACGACTTTCTGCAGCACATAGAGGCAGAGGATGAAACCTGATGTCACCACTTCCAACCGGAAGGAAAGTCCGTCAGCATGCAATGGAAACATCCCAACTAGCCTAGACCCCAAAGATTCAAAACTCAGCAATCAGCCGGAAAGGTGCTGTTGGAGGTATTTTACGACATGCAGGGTCCCCTATTACTGGAGTTTAAAGAGCCGCACGTCTCCATCGATGACCAACGGTGCACCGAAGCGCTTGATAAGCTGCATAAGGCTATCAAAAACAAACGTCCAAGTATGCTGTCGTCAGGTGTCATCCTTCTGCACGACAATGCGAGGCCGCATGTCGCCGGGTGCGTGTGGAGGCATTGGCTTGAAAAAGTGAGAAGTCTTGGAACATCCAGCTTACAGTCCAAATCTGTCGCTTTGGAATTATCTTTCTTTGGACCACTGAAGAAAAGCTTGAAGAGCCAACGCTTTCAGTCCGATTAGGAGGTAAAAGCTGCAGTTATGAACTGATACCATGATCAACCGATATCATTCTGTGCGGACGGAATTCGTAACTTTCGCAAATAATGGGACGCATGCCTTAACGCAATGGGTGATTTTTTTGACAAACATTGTACGCATTTTAGTCATTAAATATTGCTGTTCCTGTCTAGTTATCTGTCTCATTTCTGTCACTACACATCTCATGGAATCACACCTCGAATCACTTTCATTTGAACGCCCCTCATATATCCACTCTGTTACTCGGGTCAGTGATCTTAGTTTCTTTATTCTTATATGTTGGTAAATTGCGCATTTTTTGCTTTAAAAATGATTGAAATATGTTGTTCTTAATTTCCGGTTAAGGGTTTTATGCCTTTAGTTAACCTGCATCTTATAGTTATAGAATTATCAACAATTTAAAACTTATTTAAATGTATTTAATTATTTTTTCACAGCAGCCATATTTGTTTACATTTGAAACTAGCAGAATAGTGGATTTGTTGCCAGTCTACAGAAACTAAGCTTCGTAAGAACAAAGATGACGCCTTCTTTTATTATTGGGAATTAAATCATGCTTAATCCATTCTGTAATTTATTCGAGGAAATAAGTTTTTAAGATTTTCTTCGTAATTTTTAATATAGATATTTTGAGTTATAAGGTATTTCCTCCACCTTCTTTGTATTCCTTCTTGGTGTAGTGGTCAGCACGCTCGACGCATAACTGACAGGTCCGTGGTTTCTATTCTCGGCAAAGGCGTTACTCATTTTTCATCAATCCTGCTTCCGAAATAACCTAATGTCTCTACAGAGTTTTAATGTATTTCTGCCTTGTCGCGAAGTGAAAACTGCATTAATTGAATGAGAAATACTGAATCGTCTGTGGAAAACTGTTTCTTTTATTGTAGTATTTCAACAGAGTATGTGGCAACGATTAGATAATTCTTCAGATGATATACATAATTTTTGTGCATCTTGAGTTATAAAATGAATGAGATGTAGCGTTGTTAAGTGAACCTAACGCCGAAGTGTGGGCTATGGTAAATAAATATAATGAATTTGAAAGAGTGCATTTATTCTGTTGTGGTTTATGCGATATCGACGAAGTAGATTTAATTCAATCCAATAAGTTTAAATTAAATGCAAGAAAAAATTCGTATAATTTAATATTTCGTACATGAAAATCATGTGGTGTACATATCAGATTTTTTCATTGTCCACGGGCGGCAAAAAGTCATCGTTCATACTTTCAAATAATTTTAAGAGAGTGTGTAAACCATATTTTCGTTATTATTGCTTATAAGAAATAAGGCAAATTTCAAAACGCGTGAGAATGTAAACCCACGTATATGTTAGGCAATTTTGAATAAAAAATTCTATTTTTTTTAAAGGTATGCTTAGAAATTCATCTACTTTAAGGTGATGGCAAAAGGTTTATAGGTTATAATTCAAAATGTTTTTCGAAAAATTTATAAAAATTATTTAAAAATACAAATTTTAAAAGTAAATTATAGAATTTGGCGAATTTTATTTGGAATGAACCTAAATTTCGAAATGTGAAAGGGAGAATCAAATAAATTTAATAAAAAAGAAATATTAATAATTATATACCAAATGAAATTTACATGGGAAAGCTAAAATTTTGAGAGCTAATTTTTTAAAAACTACTATTTTTGCAAAACTTGGCAGTTTGTCATAATTTTGAGTCATTGAATCGATATATGGACAAAAGTTGGCATGCCATTTCAGAAAAAGGTCCGATTTTGTGTCAAAATTCCTATATTAGATTAATGCTATATATAAATCTAATACCTACCCTAAGTCGCGCTTCGAGACATGAAAAGTGAAAGTCAAACAGGCCAGTAGAACGAGAGATATAGAACTGTCCCATTTTTTTTGCGCAGTTTACATAAGGTATTAATATAAAATTATGTATTCTTGCGAATTTTTGTATATATGTAAATAATTTTAGTGAAATTATGTTTAAAATTCTAGTATGTTTTGTATAAAATTCTAGTATTTTTTGTATAAGGTAACATCAAATGCTTGTATAATGCAAAGAGATGCTGCTCTACTGGAAAAATAAATTACAAAGGATAAGTCTATTTAACATTGAGTAAACAGCTATCTCGGTAAATTGGCGAGATGTCGCCAAGATGGCAACGGTTCTGGCGGCAAATTTTTGTCTCCAAATTTGCTGAGAAATCGCACAATGTGCCAACCTTTGCCACATTTTGGTATGGTCTATGTAAAACTGTAATTGGTATTGTGATTGAATAAATGTAATTAATCTACATATGTGACTGTAACCGTGTCCAGCCCTCATATGCCGTCCTGTAATTTCGAGACGTAGAAGTTACTAGATTTCTTGGCGGCGGGGCAAAAACTTAGTAAGACAGGAGAGAGCATCAATTTCTCCATTACTTTTGTTACTTCAGAGCTGAATTCGAAGTGCTGAGATATCCGTGAGAGCTTCGCCTTTTAGATGGAGAAAAATTTGATTTGGATAAAATCTCCAAAAGTTTCAAAACTTAACGATATTTGGTCCTATGTCTGTATAACTGTAATCGCTACTGTAACTGAATAACTGTAATTGATTCCTGCATGTAACGTAACTGTATTTAGCCGTTATCTGCAACTTTCACCACATATGCCTTCCAGTAATTAATTTCGAGGAATGGAAGGTACTAAAGATTTCTCGGAGGACAGGAAAAAACTACATCAGACCAAAGAATTTAGTTTTTAGAGTCTCAGTTTTTAGTTCAGAGCTGACTCCGGAGTACTGAGAGTTCTCCTCGCACATTTCGCTCTTTGCATACGCTTTGCATTGCGTTGTGTTTAACGTTCTTAGTAGTTTAAGTATAAGTTCCCATTGTGCTCTGTGATACTGGAAAGAGCTGCACGTGTATTTGTTGCGAAAAGTTGAAAAACTGTAAAGCGTTTCTTTTGGTAAAATGTTTTTGTCTACCAAATCATCATTGGTCCTCTAGGAATTAAATCCATTACAAATACGTACACACGTAACAGTAATAAATAACCCAAAATACAAGCCTTGTACGAATTTTTATTTAAATGAACCAGTTATCTATAATTTCAGCCTTTACCATAACTTCTGCTTTCCTTTTACTCACCAGAAATGAAGTGAATTAGAAAGTATTTTAGCTGAGGTTTTTTTTGTTTCTAAAACAGAATGTTTTTACCTCTCGAAACCATGCTATTTACTTTTGCCAGTTCTGATAAGATTTTAATTATTCGACTTTGCTTTATAGCTACCGTCACTTAAATTGTTACGCCGGTGAGAAGATCTGAGACAACTTAAAGTAAATTGAGCAGTCGTTGATTGCTAGTCTACATTTTAAATTTTGAATCGGACTGTTAATTTAAGTTTTATCGCTACAAATCGTGGCTGCTCCTGTGAACACAAGAAGTGCGTTTGTGTTTTAAGTTCTGTTAAATAAAAAGGTTTGTTTAAACCTTTTAAAGGCTCTCTAGTTCATTTCAACGAAATTTCACTTAACGTCATTTAGGAGTTTATACTAGTTTATGCTAACAAAGAAAGTGAAACTCTATAGCTTCACAAAAGAGTATAAGTGATTTAGTCATTTTTGCTTTCTTTTCACATATATCGGAAGTGAAAAAGACTTTTTAATAACTTTGCGATAAAGATGCGTGTACGTATGTGTTTGTTAAAATGCCGTAAATGATTATGAATTATTTTCTATACTTACGTTAGTTCCTTTTATATTTTATGTTTAGAATTTAATTTATTACTTCTTTGTACGAAATAAAGGAAGCATTGTAAGTGAAAAAAAATTCCGATATTTCAAAGAAAAGAGCCATTTTGTCTATTTTTTTGCATAACATCTGTACCTACAGGCAGCGTAAAGGATTCTGTATTCCAAAACGGATTGTAAAATAGATTCAAAAGGGATTTTTTTCCGTGACGACTGTACGTACACACTGTAAGTACAGATGCATACGTACATATTGTACGTACTGTCTACGTACATACCGTACGTACAGATGCATGCACCTGTATGTATGTATACATACATACGTCGTCAACGATACATACAGACGTTTCTTTGTATATGTTACTGTGAAAGACCGAAATTGGAGAATGTCGACTTTCACCGGAGAATGTCAACATTCACCAAATACGTCGGTGAAAGATCGAATATAACATTGCATTCTTGTACATTCGGATCCTCACCGGTGTATGTCGACAATCACAGATATGCTCTGGCGTAGGTCGAAAAGAGAGGCGACTGGCTGTTTCCCATAAATGCAGTTGTAAAAGCAAAGGGCCTCTTGTGCAATTCAAAGTCTCATAATAGTTTAAATTGTTGCGATTAATCAGATTTGAATCGCATAATTTAGTAAGTTTTTATTACTATTATTTTATTTCCTCATTTACCACGTACTGTATAATTAAGTAAGTTTTTTGACTTCTATTATTTTCCTTTCTCATTTTGAATGTATTGTGTGTGTTAAGTACTTGTGTGTTTTTTCGCGACTGAATTACGGAGAAGAAAATATAATATTCTCATATATTCAACATTCACCATTAGTACATGGTGAATGTCGACATTCACCGGTGTAAGTCAGAAATAAGAGTATTTGGAAAATATTTCGGACATACACCAAGCGACTATGTGAATGTTGACATTCACCGGTGAAAGTCGACATTCTCCAGATTTTGTTTCACCGTAACATATATATCTCTCATAACCCCCCAAAATTAGTGGAAAGAACGTTCGAATATTGCACATGTGACTGCTATAACATTTAGCTTTGTACCTCCGTTTTTTTATTGCAGTCGGCAATATCAAAGCTGTATATATGTATCCACCCACTAAACCAGCTTGAAAGTCCTTGCCAGCCTTTATTTTTGCAATCGTTATCCGTAGACATATACTTCGAACTGCAAAAGTGTTTTAAATGAGGAAAATATTCATGTTTTGTCAGTGGCAAATTAAAAAAAATATTTGAGACAAATAACGAACCTAAGTTTGAATGTTGTCTTCCCGTTCCTATACTTATATCTGGGAAAGATTTAGACTTAATTATAAAAAAGCTAAAATTATAAAAAAGTTTAAGTCCCGTACGACAAAAAATTTACCGGGATTTTTAATTTCAAAATTTTTGCAGTTTTTGATGTCATTTTCAACTTGCCTTAATAGGATCGGTTAATTAATTAGAATAATTCCAGGAAATAAGTTTAAACGGAGTACAGCAAAAAATGTGTATAATTTAATAGGCCGTACAAGGAAGTCATGTGATGTCTACATCAGATATTTTTTATATGCACTTTAATACCTGATCATTTCGGAATAACACAGTCATTTTAGCATTATTTATTTGAATATGGTAAATAAATTTTTCAAAGAAAAAATGCAGTGAAAATGGTTAAAAATCTGTTATTTTGTGTAGGTGTCCGTAATTGAAAATGTCGGTAAATTCACAATCACTGCTTGAAAACAAAGAAAAACATCATATGGAAAAAGTTTCACACAACGATTATGTTCACGTAACTTGCCTCCATTCTGCAAGGATATAAACAATTTCCGATTTCTAACAAATGCTCCAGTGAGTCACAGCTCCAGTTATTCGAAGTGTTTCCGCGGAGTCAATTTCTTTATCAAATCACGGAGTAGTTTCCCCCAGGCTGATGAAAGGAAATTGGATAGGAAATGGGAAAATGATTTCGCAAATTTACGTCTACGTTTGGATTGATGTGATTTCATTCGCGGCACCGATTCTCGTTTAATTACCTTGAGGATAATATCATTCCACAAATAGTTACCCAACTAGGATACCAGCGATTTCTAAATCAAATCAATGATTCCCTATTTTTGATAGTTGTATAAATGACATTTTCCAAATAACTGTTTCCTTCTCTGTTGATTAAAATCCGAAAAGATGAAATGACTGATTAACTGATTTTTCTTTCTTTGTGGATTTCAAAATGTAGGAACATCTTAATAAATATTCAAAATTTAGTTCTGCATTGAAAGAACAACAAAAGAAATTAAAATAATGTGAAACGTTTCAGATTTTAAATTACGCCCAAAGGGGCGTTTTTTTAAACATTTTGTGGGTTACCTTAATTTATTAAATATCATGTTCTTCGCATTTAAACGGTAAAATTCAGTTCAACAGAATATCGCAAAAAAATTTTAAATTGAGCATATCTTTATAATTTCCGATACGCAGTCGCGCGCGCTGGAGATAAAAATATTTTTTCTCTACAGCGTTGCTATAGCTCGCTTTGAAATCATAGAGTTTGTTAATGAAAAATTCGTTAAAGTTTTCCAAAATATGAAAGCGATAATTAAAAAAATTCCAAACTTCAAATTTGAGCTTCCAGATGCCCATATCGCAGGATGATTACGTTATTCAAATTTCGATGGCTCTAGGTACCATCATTTTATCACAATGCGAGAAATATATATACATTTATGGAGATTCTTCATTATTTAATTTCTTTAATACAGGGCGATAATATTTGGCGGCAACAATTTGAAAAGTGAAACAACGCTTATAGTGAATCAACGCGAAGTGCCAAAACGAAATGAATAGTCCTTCTGGGCAAATTGCCACTTTGGACTAATACTGAAATTTAAAAGCACTGGATGGGTTATAATTTTCTTTAAGGTTTTAAAAGTATGCAGTATATTAACAGTGATATATGAATGTATTAGTTGTAAGGTATATCTTAATTTTATAACAGTTGTTTTATCCCTCTTTCCTATCCTCCTACATTCAGCTGACAGCTCCCTACCAGAATGAGGTTTTAGAATCGCGTTAAATGCAAATGAGAATAGTATTTACGTCAAGTTCCGGTGTGACTTCGCCGGAGACAGTTATGATTCCTGAATAGCGCGCGTTTGCCTTTGGGATACGTTTCTCTAAGTTGTTACTACGCTCGACCGTATTACGTGCCTTTTGATAGTTTTGCTGGCTTATTTAATATTACCAGCCAACTAGTTTAGAATTTTGTTATTTCGGATATATTTCTTTAGTTAGTAATTAGTTAGTTCTTCTTTCTTGCATTTTGAGTTTAAGCCCAAGTGGAGGCTTTGCTGTACGCACCGAGAAAAGGGCCGACTGTTTAATCTTTATTTTGGGCAAATAAAGGGTAATTAACCCTTCTTGAAGTTTATTTTTCTGTTCTTGGACTTGAGCGATTATTCACTTAGCAATTCACAAGATTCCTCGACACTTATTTTAATAGAATAAAAGTGAGTAACCCTACGCAGTACATAAACTAGCTTCCAAGTTCTGTATGCAATTTGCAGATTCTCGGTATATGCCACTTTGGTGATATGATAGGCATCAA
The DNA here is from genome assembly GCA_000611955.2 of Stegodyphus mimosarum. Taxonomy (NCBI): domain Eukaryota; kingdom Metazoa; phylum Arthropoda; class Arachnida; order Araneae; family Eresidae; genus Stegodyphus; species Stegodyphus mimosarum. The sequence continues at coordinate 275,933 of KK115862.1, read as the reverse complement.
TCTTGAACTCATGTTCTTGCAGCATACGTTACATAGGTTGTAAGAAAAAAATTGTTAGGAAAGAAGGAATCATTATTTTGATGAAGCAGAAGTAATGGCACCTTCTTCTTCTGTTGAGAAATGTCTTTAAAGTCGGATAAAAAATTTTCTTATGAAAACCATGATATTGCACGAGTAGAGAGAAACTTTTGTTTACCTCATTTGTGTTTAATGCCCTTACATGACGATATGCGATGGTACCATTATTTTTACTACTGAAAAATAAATGATACCTTTTATGCAGTGTGACTTCTTTCATGTGAGGGCCCACGACCAGCCGAGCGGTAAAGTCACTGAACACTGGGAGTTCGGTCCGAGGTTCGAATCCCGCGTATGGGCTAGCTGCATGGGCGTTTTCGTGGTTTTCAACATGTGTTACGAGTATACGAGCTAGGTTCTCTTATAAAGTCCTCCATGAAGGCATCTTTCCCTTCGAGCAAGATAGCCCCCCAGTGCTTTGCAATAATCAAATAAACCAAACCAAAAATCAAAATCCTTCACACCAGATACCGATTCCATCACGTCGTGGTTAATATGAGCGATTATATCCGTGATCCCTTCTTGTTATTGTGTTAAATCATGTGGCAGAAAGGTCATGAATACACTCTTTAATGTAACCAATAAGAAAAACTCTCGTGAGATTATTTCAGCTATGCATACTTGGCATGAAAGGAAAAAAAAAGAATCATCGTCAGAAGAATATCCAACCCAACAAACCGGCCACTGAGAGGTGAGCTAAGCACGGACGTTGTTACGAAAAGGACGAAAGCCTCGTCTTATTGAAAAATAAAATCCTTGCTATATTTCTGTGATTGTAACAGTAGAAATTGTTGCAGAGTGTCTAGGTACATTACACTCGTTTCTAATATTATCTTGGCAATGAAAAATGGTACATATGGTATATTACTATAATAACGTGATAGAATCGGTTGCATACGACAGCACACTTGATTACAGAGATGGGCTACAGGCTAAAATATCGCGGCAAAAACATCGCAAACGAAAATGTTGCAGAGAAACCAAAGGGAGGTACAAACATAGCTTTAGAAAACATCGTGGGAGAAAAAAAACCGGGTGAAAACATCAAAGTTCAAAAACATCGTCTTATAAAACATCGCCGTCGAAAATAAAGTGAATCGAAAACATCGCAGTTTTAAACCACTCTTGTAAAAATGTATCGCGGTAAAACGTAAAGCAACTATAAATCATCGCATGATAATAACATTAAAGACGGTGCTTTTCAAGGTATAACCCTTTCGTCCCGAACGGTATACGTGTGTACCACTGATGTTTAAAAATACCTGCAAGACATATTGAACATTATAAATAAACGGAAAGTGTACCACTACAGTATTTTAAGTACGACGACATCACCCCAGCGTATAACACCATGCAGATTTCACTAAATGTAAGGTTATGTTTGCTGATAAACCAATGAGCTTCCGTATTATACATTTTACAGTAAATTTGTGCGAGAATAAATTTGATTTTATACGTAATTTTATTCTGTAATACTTTCTGTTTAGAAAAGAAACAGAGTATCAGATATGTATGAATTAATTAAAATACAATAACACGCCGAACAAATATTAATTTAGAAGTCAAACAACAAAAATTTTGCGTGCAAATGGTGCCCCATCCTCAGCTGCAAAAGCGCAAATGGTGCCATTTGCGCTTTTGCAGCTGAGGATGGTGGTTGGGTAAAACCATCGAAACTAGTCCTGTGAAAATTTGAAAATATAACGCTGATTTTTGTTGTTTGACTTCTAAATTAATGTATGAATTACTTAGAGTTCAGAAATTATTTATCTTTTTGTTTATCTGGTACCAACCAGATTATTACCGGTACATATGTGTACATTATTGGTACATATTATTATTGGTACATATGTGTACCATATTTTAGGCAAATTATTGTTACAGACAATAAATTATGCGGGTACATGCATGGCCAATCGCAATCTCTTAAAAAAAAAATGAAAAAAATAACAAAACTCCAATGAGTACCAAAACCTTATAATAATAGAAATTGCCCTTGTGTTTATCTGAAAATCTATTATTGATATTCAAGAACGAAAGGGTTAAAAGCTGTAAATGTATTTTTGCATAATGGTTTGTGAGCGCAAGAAGTAATGAGGAATGTTTTGACTTCTATATTTCATATTTTTGGATTAATTTGTAACTTTTTGTTAAAAAGCAAGGAAACGAAAGTATTCATAAACTGAAAATGAGTAGAAAATTAATCATTTGCTATAGCAGTTAATAGAATATTAAATTTATTTACTTAACTATTAAGAGTCATTAATTAATTAATTTTTAATGAAGTTGTACAGGCATTTTTCCAAATTTTAAAATTACCTTGTTTAACTCTGTTAATCTGATATTCCTTTAATAAAAATTAAATCTTGCTTTGTTTCAATTAGTTAAATAATTTTAATATAAGCAACCTCATGCAGTTACTCACTTTCCCTTTTCTAATATTTTAGACTATATTTTTCATGAAAACGGCCAGTAAAACTTCAGAAAAAAAGATTAATTAAATAATGACATTTAACAGTCTACATAACTTTACAATTTTGTTAACTGCTATAGGTAAGATTAATTTTCTATTCTTTTTCAGTTTTTGAATGCTTATGTTTTCGTCTTGCTTTTTTGGCAAAAAATTATTAATTTATCCAAAAATATAAACTATAAAGGTAAAGGTCAAAAAATGCCTCATAACTTCTTCCGTTTATAAATCATAATGCGAATTTATATTTACAGCTTTCAAAGCTTTAAAAATACATGTCTGTGATATTATCATCTTGCAATAATTTGCAAATGTTTTATTTTTTATCAATGTTTTAAAACTGCGATGTTTTTGAATTCATTTAGTTTGAACAACGATGTTTTCTCCCTGCTTTCTTTTCTTCCACGATGTTTTTATATAAAGAAATTTCGTCTTGCGTTGTTTCTTCGCGACGTTTTCGCTGTCAGTGTTTTCAGCTGACACTCAGATAAGTGAAAACAGTAACCTTAAGTTGAGATGTAATACAAACACTTAAGTAGTTTAAGTGGTTTAAACACTTAAGGAGTTTCAGAATTACCGGAATAAATTTCAAGACATAGTAGAGCTCACTAGTTTTTTCTTTAGCCCAAAGGAGCTGTTGATCTCGAAATTGGATTTTGCGTCCAGTCACTATAAGCGCGTCGTTTTGTTTTCATTCGAGATTGTTGCCATTCGGCTAAATGATTCAAAGATTATTTTTTTTTTCAAATTGAATCTGTATGTTGTGGATTAACAAACTAAGTTATTTTAAAACAGTAGATGCATATCTTAAGAATATTCGTTTCTGACTTCTGAACTGGATTGATTTAAAATTTAAAAATGTATTTAATTGCTCTGTCTAATAAAAAATATTCTGTATTTTCACAGAATCAATGTTATATATTTTTTATTATTTATTTCATATTCTGTAAAACTTGTTTTGATTAACACACTCAACATTCTGGAAACAAAGGTGTGCGGAATGAAATATTTTTATGTCTAGCGACCGAGAATGTCTATCAGAAAGTCTAAAAATATGCTGTATTTGAATATTTTTTTGATTTTGCTGTTGAATTTAATTTTATTGGCGTAATTACGAAGATGGCGGTATTTAATAAATAAAGTTAACACACAAGACATTAATATAAAATGATTAAATAAAGCTTTGTAAGCCAGCTTATTAAGAAAACTGAACATCGGTATGATAAACTGAGAAGACTGAAAAAAATAGAAAAAGGTATCCTAACACTTAGCACTGCATCAAGAATTCTAAACGTATGCTGCTATGCAGCTTTTAAAAATTTTGTAATTTTGTTATTGAGCTGTATATAGACTTGTGTGATTTTGTTGTTAAACCTTTTGTACGGTGAGAAGAAAACGAAAGAGTAGGAATGAGTGCAACGGCAAACTGGTAGATTGCGAGCTCAAGGAGAATAACTTTTACAAACCTTTTTGGGCGACCGTTAAAATCTGAAACCTTTCATATGTTGTTTTTGCTTTTAACTATAGGAATGTTTAGACGCAAAGTATGCGTTGAGTCCTAAACACAAGAATAACACTTAAATAGTAATTATTTACTTGCAGCATCATTGACAAGAGAATGTTTACAACAGCAATCACTGAAAACTGTATGCTTGAAAAAGTCTTTGGAGTAATTTGCGTACACTTCCACTGAAGCCAGGTGTTTGCCACGCACATGAAGCCGCAATGGAATCCTCAAAAGAATCAACTGGATTCTGGTAAACAACAGTCTTCAAATGCCCCAGTAGGAAGTAATCCCGATTGAATAAATCAGGTAATTTAGCCAAGGAAACCTCGCAAATTGTCCGCCATTAAAATGCATTAAAATCAAATTATGAACAAATAAATGCAAATATTTACAAAATCTAAACAACATACATTTATTTTATATATATTTAATATATATGTATAACTTAGATTTTCAAAGGCGTGCATATGCATCTGCAGCAGCTGAATCATTCGTGCTTTTACACAAATAATTTTGTCATGTTAGTGAGCTTTGTAGTTAATACTTTATTTTACTGGAATTTCATTAAGCAAAATCACTAAGGCAGGTTGCAAATAGAGGATGAAATTGCAAAATTTATATTCTGTTTAATTATGCTGTCAATGGATGGGAAGTGCTCCCTAGAGGAACCATTTCCCAAACTTCTTTCATCCGTGTCATCTGGGACATAATCTGTGGTAAGAAGAGCAGTTTAATCATCCCGTACGCTTTGCTTTTTAATACCCTATTAACAAAGCTTATGCTATCCCATTAAAACCGAAACTGCTACAAACCCCTCATTTGTCAAACAGCGATCTTCGCTAATTTTGCTCCGGATTGTTCCTTGAACACTTTTTATGTGTCTCACGAGGCACCAACGCTTTCATTAAAGGTCTGTCTGTGAGGTTCTTTGCAGTTAAGCGTTATTTGGCTAACGACTGTAGTTTTCTTCGGAAAATGATTGTCTTTTTTCCAAGCTTGGGATTGTCTTCAACAAACAGTTTCGTCTAATCAGTATTTTCTCTCAAAATCCGCAATAAATATTATTATATATTTTATACGTGAATCACATTTTTACACCATCAGCAGTAATCTCATATTATTTATTCTTAGTTACAAAATTGTAAAATATTCTCTTATTTCGGCGAAACAATTAACATTTATTCGTTTCTTCTCAACCTCTTTTTGTACTTTCCATCAATTTATAGTTTGACTTTCTTGGATAGCATAAACTAGTATCAAATTCCTAGCAAATGTAGACCGAATTATTGCTGGGTCTGAAATTAACTACAAAGTCTTGGAAAGGTTTTAAAACAACCTTTTTATTAAAACGGAACTTTAACATAAACGCGTTTCTAGTGCTTGACAAGATCACCCACCACTTGTGGCGATTTGACTAAAAGTTACAGGTACAGGTAAAAAAGCTAGGCCAGCACCTCTGTAGTACCACAGGTGATTGAGCTATTAGCTTCCCCAATTTTGAGCAAGGACATCAAGGGGGCGGTCCGAGAATCTCCTCACCCCTCTTTTTCTACCAACAACCTCTCGAGAAAGTGCCGTGTATTTTGAGTGCCCCATGCTGCACGGATATTATACGTGTACAAACATCCATGCCTTCTCGGAATTCGAATGCAGGCCCATGGATACAGAGGCTAGTATCGCTAACTACTTTACGAGCCGAGCGGCAACTTAAAATAACAGTCAAATTCAAAATTTAAAACGTAAGCTAGCAGTCAAAGACTACACAATTACATTTAAATCGAAGTTGGCTCGAAACTCTATGTGGCGTAACAATTTAAATGTCATCAAATATATCGCAAAGCCGAATAAATCCAATCTAATGAAAACTGGCAAACGTAGCAACGTGAAAGGCAGAAATACGCTCTATCTTACATTTCAAAAACCTTAACTTAAATACTCTCTTCATCACTCACATTTGTGGTGAATAAGCGAAAAGGAGAAGTTTTAGTAAAGGCTAAAATTATTAATAACTGATTAATGGAAAATAATAGTAACGTGTAAGTTATCTCTAAATGCGTACTGTTGCACGCTACGGCTTCGTAGAGAACAGTTTAATAACTACGCCAGATGGGTACAAGAAAATACCTTATTAAAACAAATTATAAATCGTATAGAAAGGTAATAATTATTAATAACTGAAGGAGAGTAAATGAATAAGGCGATTTCTTCTTAACATTTGAAAAATATGCTTGAAGAACTATTGCTTACCTCTTGAATCAATTAGCTACTCGTTTCAGCACAAGAAGATACTGTTACGAATTTCCAGCTGCGGTTGATAGCTTCTCCACAAAGCGAATTTAGGGTTAGGAGAAAATGGCAAGGGAAAGCAGGGTTGTCACATTTAGCGCGAAATCGCCCATTTGGCGACAAAACTGGCTATATGCCCTAGACGGATGGAGAACATTCTAGAACGAATTCTTTCCAGTTTGGCCCAGAATGTTCTCGAAGGCAGCCCGAAAACTATATAAACCCTGCCTGTACGCGGTGTAGCAGTCTAGTGTCTCGTAGTCTAGTGTTGAGTTGGCGGTCGAGTGTATCGCGAGTTGGTGCATCGAGAGTGTGCATCGTTGAGATTATCGGGTGCATCGGGAGTTGTAGCGTGGAGAGTCTCGAGAGTACGTTGAGTTTCAAGAACGACCGAACCAAGTCGGGAAAATACTCTAGTGCTTTGCCATGAAGCTGTCCTGAGTAATACTGGCTAATAAATTCTGTTTTCATTCTTCATCAAGTGTTATCGTCAATCACTCCAAATCCGCGAACCCGTAATAAACGCAACAATATTATCCAGATTGTTTGACAGATTCATCAGCTGCTGCCTGGAGTATTTGTTCAGATATTTACAGACTGTTTCGTAGCATAGTGAACTGCTTGTGCAATATTTCTTCAACAAACTCATGTTGGATTTTCTCCACACATTTTTGAATCCATTTCTTTCCTCACAAGTAGAAACTATAGGTTTCAGATATCGATTTGGCCTGTATTTTTCCGTGATATCACCTTATCTTCAGTGCTTTATGTGTGAGGATTTTACATAATAAATTTTCCTAACATAGGTTAAAGAGAGTTAGATCAAAAACTAAGCCTTGCCATTCTGAAAAAAATTTGGAAAAGGAAAATATTTCTTCACGAATCTTCCTACCCAGTGATCAAGTAAAACACACACAGCTAGGATCCTGAGCATCACGTGTTTGCCTTCGAGCTAAGTCTCTCTTCAAGCTGTTAAGCTCGGTCGCAGTATTACGTGAATTTGATATTCGCCGGCCAGTTTAAATTAAGGGCCAACTACGTTAGATATTTGTGTTTAGCTTCTGCTAAGTCTCCTTTAGTTAGTTATAGTTTAGTTTCTTATTTCTTATTGAGTTAAAGCCCGAGTGGAGGCTTTATTGTAAGTCCGAGAAAGGGGCCGACAGTTATTAGAGGGAAATAAAGGGTATTTTAACCCTCCCTGAGTCTACGTTTTACTTGTTTGAATTCTTCTATAAGTCGCTACAAAGTTCATTAGGTTCCTCGACGTTCATCTTAGACAAAAAGAGTAAGGGACCCTACAAAGAGATTTAACAAAAACCTTTTTTTTCAATGGCAGGCTCTAGCCGTTTATAGGTGTTGACCACCATTAAGGCCAGAAATGGTGGTCTCTTTATTATGGAGGCACCTAATAGGTCGGCCACCATTGCCTCCTATGAAGGAACAGAGAAATTACATCCATGCATTTTCTGCGACTTTAACCCGGGCTCTTCGGTACGGTCACTAACAATGTTTCCCTGTAGGCAATACTTAACACAAACATTTCTATTCAGATTGTCCTTAACAACAGCTAATGTTCTTCGTGGAAATGCCATTCAGAGGTGTCTATTATCCGAATTTTATACTGCTTAGAAATGTGCTAGAGCCAGTCTACCTGAATTTTCTAGAGGTATAATGTTATTTTCATTGCAAACGTTTAGATGCGTGAAAATCAGATATTACAATTTGTTGATAAAAATCTGAGAATATTGTTAAATAATTTCTGTTACCTATTAATGGACTCCGGTTCAGTTGAAATCGGATTCCTTCGAGACTTCTCGAATTATTAAAAAGTATAAACGTTTTCCTTTTGAAAGTAAGAAATTTTTAGTAAGAAATGCGTCATTACTAAAATTATAAAAGCAATGAAAATAAATGAAATCCGTAATTAATACGGATTTCATTTATTTAAATTATGAATCACTATGTTAAATAAAGAGATCACTTAGATACGATAAGACCTGTTCGGTAGCTTTAGAAGATAAATGCGATTTTTTCAATATGAGTACTTCGTTAAAAGTTAACACATGATTTGCTCAGTAAAGAGCTCTTTGTAGCTTTAAATGTTAGATTCAATTTGCTCATTTTCCGAATATTGCTATTTATTCACAAATAGATCTTTCTGTGATTCAGTTCAGTTCCAATGTTATTAAAAAACTAAAGCCATTGAAAAAGATTTCAAAACTCTTTGAAGAGTGAAAATTTAGTTTTATTTTTCAAATGTTCATCAGACCTCAACAAATAACTCAAATTCTAAAGACATTTAATATTAAAATTCAAAGTAACTGAAAATTTTAGACCAAAAATTGTTTTTGAAAATACACAAAAGAATATTACCTATTTCTAATGTAACACAAAATTGATATCATATACTTGGTCTACATATTTGGCAAAGCCAATCATAGATATAATATTATAATGTGCCATTTCGTTTAAGTTTAACTAACAATTAAATCTTTAATTTCCAATTTTCCTTTATGCCTCGTTTTGTCACGTATTCGCTCAGTCCAGAGATTTATGCAAATTTGCTTGCCAAGCGGCATAGTACAAACTGAGAAAATCCTAACAGCATTATTCGTAATAAGTAGACGTTTAGCCGCGTTTGCCTTGGTTCCAGAAAACCCGTTGCTCCATTGAAAAAAAGAACCAGGTTTAGTCCAATGGTAAGTTTATCTTGATTTAGATTAAGCTGTCTGAACTAAGGATGTTGTAGCCTTAACTAGAAGCTGACCAGTTAGCACATTCCGATTAATTGCTACGTAGTCCAGGAGACTTAATTTTGTTTTGTAATAGTTCAATTTAGCATTTACAAGTGATGAGGTAGAACAAAATTATATGAAGCTTTTACTTTCCTTTGAGTTTGTGTTTCTTCTGATCGTTTGAGCTGTAGATAATAAAAGGTTTCCACAGTTTAAAAGTAACTTCGAGTGGGGAGAGGTTGATTTCAGCACGTAGTTTGAATACCTCCTAAAACAGCACTGGTATTTCGATCCGAGTTTGGATTATTTAGATTTCTGCAGCAAAATACACGGGGGCTACCCTGTAGAGACATTAGGTTATTTAGAAGCAGCAGAGATGAAAAACTGAGCAATTCCCTTTCCGAGACTCGAAGCACGGACATCTCGAATACGCGTCGAGCATGCTGACCGCTACACCACGAAGACATACTAAAAAGGCGAAAGAAATACCTTGAAGCCTAGAATAACCTGCCTAGAAGGTGATGCCTTGGTAAAACATCTTCCTTAGGCAAGGGAGAACTGGCTTGAATTTACGTTACACACTTTACAATCATTACACTTAACAATCACACTTAACAATCATTACACACTTTTTCTTTTTTATGATAACTATTTTAGGCGGCTAGTTTTAAAGAAATAATAGAGTGAATTTAAAAATAATTACAACCTGTATCGGGAATTCTAAAAATGTCCTGTCTTTTAAATATTTTGCTGTTGAATTGAATTTTATGGAGTGTAAGTGAGAATAACATGATATTTAATAAATATATCTGACACATAATTAAAATTAGTAATAGAAAGACAAAAAAAATTGTTAGTCATATTATTAAGAAAACTGAATATTGATATGATAAAGTCAGAAAAATCTGAAAAAAATATAAAAATATGTGTCAGCACTTAACACTGCATCGGGAATCATAAGCATATGCTGTTATGCAGCTTTTAAACATTTTATTATTTTTCTTGTTGAACTGTATAGGGCGTAAACTGGAAGAAAACGATGCTTAATACTAATAAGGCTAAAAAGACAAGAAAGAAAGAAAACGGGTTAGTATGAGAAAGGAAACAGGTTAGCAAGAACTGACTGGTTCAGCGGAGAGTTTGAAAAACCTTAGCAAACCCTTTTGGGCAATCGTTAGATTCTGAAACCTTTCAGATCTTTTTTTATGTTTTTTCATTTTGTCATTAATTTTGAACTCTAGCATAGTTTTGCTTACAATAAACGAAGAAGAATTATTTTTAAATATTTTGTATTCCTAGATTGCTATTTTTCCCCCGTCGTCTGGAGAGAAGATGCAACTCAAGAGCACAAAACGATTGGCAGGCATTGTTTGTATAGTCTGCTACAAATAAAGACTTAACTGTAGTATAACTGTAATTATCTTATACAACTTGTCCTAATGATTACTTTAATTCTGATGATCTTATTCTAAGTCTTGACTATGAAGCTTCTGGTGTACATTATTCCATGCAGAAGGAAACGTTCAATTTCTTCCGCAGTGGTATTTTTTACCATCTGTTTCCTAAAAGTTACGGTGCGATATTAAACTTCGCGAAGACCTATTAAAAAGGTTTCTGCGATCTAAAAATAGGTAACTCCAATGGAAGCAGAAATTTGAAAACATAGAAGTCTCTTTTTGAGCAATTGGAAAACACTTCTTTTTGTTCTTTCTCAAACAGCTCGCTGAAAACTTATTTAGACTTCAGTGAATTTGTTATCCAAGTTACGATGTCGTTACAGTCTGAAAAACAATCCAGGAAACGATAAAGCGATTTCCAACTTCGTTTTTCTTCCTTTCTAACTCCAACACTCAAAGAATAGGAAATGCTTTTTTTTTTGTACTAGAGAAGTGTTCGATGTGGCGGAAAGCGTTGATTGGTCGCTAATGTCGTCCATGTGCTTGATTTTCTCTGTCCTCTGGTAATACGTCGTTCTTTCTTTCGGCTTATTGGACCCTTGTCGTCTGGCTAATGGAGCGCGTACTTTCATCAGAGGAATGAAAAAAAAAAGCGTATTTTTCTGCATTTGGAATAAGGTACACGAATCGCCTGTAATGTTCCTGAGAATTCTGGCACTGAGGACTGCTTTGGTAGAGGTCTCTTGGAGCGTATAGTCTTCTAATTTAATTGACCTGTTTATTTAGATCTTTAAATGACAGTATGTAAATTGAATGTTAATCAGCAGGTATTTCTAAACTAGAAAAAAATTGAAGGTTTAAAATCATCAGAACATTTATTAAGATTTTTAGTTTGAATCTGCTTAGTCCTTCCTTTAATGGTAATTGCTTCGTCCTGTCTTAACCCTATGATGCTAACGCATCAAATTAAAACATTCACTTTCACTTCATTTTGACGTACAGAAAAACTAAAATACTGTAACTTCTAGTGTTCTTGGCTAGTATACACTGTTACTATACCTACTTGAAAGTCTATTATCGCTAAGACTAGAAGATGAATCCAACAGAGAAAAGATGAAAAGGACCCTTTTATTGAATTCAAGTATTTACAGACGGCACAATCTTTGTGCTTACAAATCACCATCCACTTGAGCGATAAAACTAAACACAATGGTAAATTAAATTTAAAGATAAGCTAGTAGTTCAAGACTACACAAAATTATTAGCCTTTTTGCTACTTCAGTTTAAATACACTTTGGTTTACCCTAACTCATTTATCCTGGCGAGGAAACGCGAAAGAAAAAATCTGATGTGTATGTTACCGTTAAAGTATGAAATCCGTTAAAAAAAATTAAAAATTAAAGTGTAAAACTCTATTGTATTTCATGGTTTAACTAGTTATTTCATAGAATAACGATCTGCAGCCCGTTAAAGTGTAAAATAATCTATATCATATATCTCGCTTTTTAGTATAAGGTACATTTACGTTTCGTTTAACAATATGGAATGTTCGTGTAAAACCCAGTGTGTCAACAAAAAATGTTTTTCTTTTAGAAATAATGTTCTTTGTAATTCCAAGTGTCAGTTTAGTAATCCTTATTGTAACAAATGATTTTATGGTACGTTTCCATAAATACCATTTATACGCTGCATAAATTAGATAAATTGCTTCTTTTTCATTTTAATTGTCTATCATTAGTTTATTTATAGAATACCTAGTTATTTCATTTTAGATAAATTGTTTATTTTACACTTTAAATGTCTCTCATTAGTTAATTTATAGAATACCTAGTTATTTCATAGAATAACTAGTTAAAGTGCCAAATTATTAACATATTACACACTTTAACGGACACGATCAGTTATTTCATGGAATAACTAGGTATTCTAGGAAATAACTGCATTATATACTTTAACGGCAACATGTACACCACATGACTTCCTTGTACGGAATATTTATATACGGAATTTTCCTGCATTTCATTTAAACATGTTCAATTAACAGTTAACGAATTTTGAATTAAATCTACTTCGTTGATAGCTCATAAACCAAAATAGAATAAATGCACTCTTTAAAGTTCACTATATTTATTTACCATAGCCACACTTCAGCGTTAGGTTCACTTAACACCGTTACATCTCATTTATTTTATAACTCAGAGTGAGCAACAGTTATAGCGTCTGAAGAATTACCACAAGTTCTATTCAAATACTATAATAAATCTAAAACGATGTATAAAAGAAATTAAACAAATACAAAAGAAACAGTTTTTCACAGGCGATTCAACGCCGCTTAAATAATGTGCATGCGCTACTAATTAATTTAATTCTCACTTCGAAGTAAGGCAAAAAATACATGAAAATTTAAAATATTTTCATTAAAAATTGAAAGATATACAAAAACATAAAACATCAAATACAGTTAAAACAATTAAAAAAACAATTTTTACAATTAAAATTACAATTTGTAAGCAAAAACCAGCTAATAACTTAATTGGTAATTCCAGAATGAATCAAGCATAACTTAATTCGCAATAAAAGAAGACGTTACTTTGTTGTTGCGAAGTTTAGTTTCTCTAGATTAGCAACAAATCCACTATTCTGCTAAGCTACAAATGTAAACAGATATGGCCGCTATCATAATCAAAAATTAGGCTTAGCCGCGCTTCAAAAACTATTAAATTGTTGGTAATGCCACAATTACTGCATGCAGGTTAACTAAGGTCATAAAAATCTTAACCGAAAGATGAGAACAACATAATTTAATCATTTTTAGAGCAAAAAATACACAATTTACAAACTTGAAAGAATAAAGAAACTGAGCTCAGTGAGCCGAGTAACTGAGTGGATATATATATATATACCTATATTTATATACTTTTGGTGCGGCCGATTGCAACCAAAATGAGAGGTGCACATGTACATGTTATAGCTGCTCTATGTACAAAATTTCAACTTTCTGAAGCTACTCGTTTTTGAGTTATGCAAGATATATACATAAACAAGTACGTAAGTACATACGCACAGACGCCATAAAAAAATCTCTTCAGAATCCATTTTAAATCAGTTTTATAATTATTTTGAGGGGAGAGGAGAGTCCTTTATTTTGTCCTTACGTACGGATGTCACTCTAAAACATCTTTAAATTGCATCCGATAGCGGTCAAAATAGATATTTTCGTTGAAATATGGTACGCGAAATTTTTCGCGATTACAATACTTCCATTTACTTCGTACAAGAAATGTAGATAATGATAACAAATTAAAATAACTAGTAAAAATAATATTGTTGCGTGCATACGGTTGCGTAATAAATTGAATGCATACAGGTCCGATGATAGGTTAAAAAAATTATTTTTATCAAAAGAAACACTTCAAAGTTCTGGAAGTTTAAACAGAAATACTCGTACAGGCGTTCACAGTATCACAGAGTACGATTAGTAGTTACGCTTTAAACTACTGGTAACGTTAAACATAACGCAATGTAAAGCGCTTTTAAGGAGAAAGCTAACCCAGAGATATCTTCACGTTGAACTAACAGCTCCCAACAACACTAACTGCAACTGAGAGCAACTCTGGCCTTATATAGTTTTCACCCGGCTGCTGAGATATTTTTACTATTTTTCTACTTCTCGAGATTACTGGAAAGCAATATGAGGGTCGAACTACGGTTGCAATTAATAGAGTGATCAATTACATTCATTGAGTTGCAATACCTATTACTGTGATACAGGGACCGGACGCAAATGTCGCCAAATGTTCACAAAATTTGCGGCTTTTGGCAATTTCTCGCCAAATTTGGAGACAAAATAAATCGACAAAACTGTTACCAGCTTAGCGATATCCTGCCAAATTACCGGGATATCCATTTATTAAATGTTAAATGCACTTGCCCCTGTAATCTTACTTTTCCGGCATAGCTTCTCTCTTTTAGATTTTTCTTGCGTTAAATTACAGGGAAAAGAAAACTGCATATAATTGCACATATAAAATCATGTATCTAGGTGCAAATTCGTAGCCCAGGAGCAGAATTCTTAGCAGAATTAATAGCCCAGAAGGGCTATTAATTTCGAAACGGCATTTTGCTTCGAATCACTATAAACGGCAGTATCACTTTTTAAATTGTTACCGCTAAATATTGTCGCCTTGTATTATATTTAAAGAAATTAAATAATGAAAAATTTGCATAAATATATGCATGTGTCTCGCGTTGTGAAAACACAATACCTAGATCATCAAATTTTGAATAACGTAATCCTCCTCCCAAATATGGGCACCTGAAACTCGAATCATACATTCTAGATTTGTTTTATTATCAATTTCATATTTTTTAAAGTAATTTTTTTTGATAAACTCAACGATTTCAATGTGAGCAATGGCAACACGTCCTACGGAATAAAATACTTTTATCTGTAGCACGCGAGGCTGTCTATCGGAAATTCTAAACATATACTGTTTTTAAACATTTTTAGCACAGTGAAGCGTTAGACGAAATACTATCGAAACGTGTATGTGTCTGTAAATAAAAAAAAAGCCCCTTTGGATGTAATATAAAATCTGAAAGGTTTCAGACTTTTTATATTTTTTCTAATTATTCATGCTATAAATTAATCATCTGCGTGAAAAATGTTAAATAAGTTTTCGTCAATAAATGTTATCTTATTCTGCTATTCGGAATCTTTATTTCTCATAGATGTTTGAAAAAGAAAGCTCAAATATTCAGCACTATTATTAAAGTAGAATATTCTTTCCCTTGGCATCCGCTCATTATATCCAAGAGATCGGACCGCTATTTTTAATAATGCCAGAACCTACATAATCTTCATAAAGAGTAATATTCTACTCTAAGCTCAGGGGCTCTTAGCATTCTGTTATTTTACGTTAATATTACGCTGTATTCCATTAGAGAGCTTCTCAAGTTTAATTCCTTTCTGAATCCTGGAATATTTCGAATAATAATTCTTTTACTAGTTTAATAGTTATTTTAATAGTTATTTAAGCTATTTATATGGTGCTATCATGTTTTTTCTTGAAAGATTTTTATTGTAAATCAAAAATTAACTTAAATATTTCAGATCTCGTATGCTTTACTGAAACAGTCATAAAAAAGTAATAATGAAAGAGAAATGATATAAATTTGAAGGAGATTTTATTAGAAGAATTAAAAGAAAAGGGGATTTATACTATATTACCTGTTATTTTAATGCAGAATAATGTTATAGAAACGTATTCCATGTTCTGGTGATTTTGTTTGCAGTCTCAGTACAGTCCGAAGCTTTTTTGGAGAGAATGCCTTTTTCTGAAGATCTGATATTGATTTTAAAAAGCTCAGCATTTTACTTTTGAAATAATATTTAACGTAAAAGAAAGAACTGCTGATCACAAGTTTGAAACTATATTTTATAATTTCAGTTTAAAAATTTTGAACTTCATGAACATATACAGGGTGTCCATAAAATATTTTACCTTTATTCTGCACAACCTTTATTTTCGCAACCGTTGACTATAGACATGTATTATCCGTTACAAAATTATTTTAAATAAGCCAAATATCATATTTTGGCATTTTTATGTTTCAAAAATCCATGCTGTAAAAATTACGAAATCTAGCTTTTATACGGTATTCTGATTCATATATTTCTAATTATACTCAGTTTAAAAATATAACATAAAAAGTTTAATACATCTGAATCCAATTTTTTGTCAAAAACAAGCGTTTTAAAATTTTAATTATGCATAAGTTTCTATTACAAATATTGCATATAGTGTATATTGTATGTATTGTGTGTCTGTGTGTTGTATCTTGAAAGCTAAAATTCAAAATGTTGTTTTCTTCAGCTTCGATTTTGTCATAGCTTAGTTCTAAAATTTCATTGATACAATATATTCCAGTATACAAATATTGTTTACACTGTATATAAGAAATATTGTATTGAAAAATAAAAAATTCAAATGTTGTTTTCTCCAGTTTTCGATTTTGCAGTAACTTAGTTCTAAAATTTGATTCAGTATTTCCTGTATACAAATATTGTATATATTGCGTATTGGAAATATTGTATATTGAAAGCTAAAATTCTTCAGAATGTTGCTTTCTTTAGCTTTCTATTTGGTACTAACCTAGCTCTAAAATTTCATTGATACAATATTTCCATCATAAAAATAGTGTATATATTGTATATTGGAAATATTGTATTTTGGAAACTGAAATTGAAAATGCTGTATTTTTGAGTTTTCGATTTTCTATTAACTTAGTTCTAAAATTTCATTGATAGAATAATTCCAATATGCAAGTATTGTGTATATTGTATATCGGGAATATGGAAACTTGAAACCTAAAATTCAAAATGTATTTTTCAGCTTTTGATTCTGCACTCTGTTTGTTCTAAAATTTGATAAAATATTGCCAGTATGTTGTATATATTGTATATCGGAAATTTTGTACATTGGAATCTAAAATTCAAAATGTTGTTTTCTTCAGCTTAAGGCCTTTTGAACCGACATTTAGAAGCGCCATCAAGGATAAGAAATCTCTGCACGTAAAAGCCGTTATCTTCTATCAAGATTATCCCTTTCTACAACCGGATGCATTCTTATCCAAGTAAAAGTTTGAATGAGATTTATGCAAATATAGGGCGGATAATTTTTAGCGTCAGCCCAGAGAATAGGCGATGCTTTTGAAGCGCATCCTTTGACAATGAATTCGCGTCAAAGCTTTGATTACTGAAGCTTAACATTGAGTTCCTCTGATTTACTTTCTCTTTTCATGAACCCATTTCAACCGTTTGATAATAATAATTTCAGTAAGACATTAATTTTTATTTTAAAATTAATTTCGACTTCATTGATAATGCAGCTTTACATCTTTAGATTTATCATAACGATTCGATGAAGCAAAACATATGAGTTACAGATCTTGAATATTTAGAAAATTTAAACTATTCACAATAAAGTTACGTTATTAACAGGAATGAGTTATTTGACATTTAGAATTCTATAAATAAAAAAATATTCGACAGTCGAAGATTTGAATCTTGAAACTTTTGAAGTGAAACTTGTGCAGAGTGGGTAACTCAGTTGCGAAATAAGGCTCTTGTGAAATCTGCAATGCCTGGAAGCCAGGTGAGGGGGGATTACTGTTTATTAGGAGCTACAAAGGAAAGTTCAGTTTTCATCAATAATTTTCTCTTATGACCATGAGCTTGTAAGGTTTATTATACGTTTTCTAACAGTTATTTTAAGTTTTGTATCTTTCCTATCTTATTCTAATTTCAGCTTACAATTTCCTGCCAGAATGCCAATTCAGAAACACGCAGATAATGCAAACGAGAATGAGTACTATTTAAGTCATGACTTAAACGACTTCAAGAGAGAGAGAGTCTGATTTTCTGACTAGCGCGCGTCCGCCTTCTGGCTACATCTCTCTTAGCTGTTACTACGCTCGGCCATATCTTAGGCCCTCGCTAGGCTTCTCCGATTTAACTAATACTTAGGGGCAAACTAATTAGATTCTGATAGCTTCGGCTATATAATTTAAGAGCTTAATTAAGCTAGTTTTAGTTCAAATTATTAGTTTTAAGTTCAAGCCCGAGTGGCCGCTTTATTGTAAAGTTCCAAGTCGTAACTGATTGTAAATATATTGAATAATAAAGGGTTTTAAACCCTTCTTAAATTTCACGTGTTCTGTTCACACTTAAGCGATATTGACTTGCTTGGTAAGTGTTAGTGGGGTTAGGAGTTAGAACTATAGATTTAAAGAGTAGAACATCACAAGCTGTCTTTTTAAATAGCAAGGGAACTCAGATATAAAGCTTTATGTTGGCTGCCACAATGAAGGACAACAATCGGTTATTCACCGAAGATTTCGCTAAATGTCTATCATTGTTATTGGTGATTTGCCATACGAAATGACGTTCGTTTAATATACGTGTTACTTCATAAAAACTAAATGTTTTTGATGGTTTGACTACCATGCAGTGGCAGAAGTACCGTATTCAGTCTTCTATTACCCCCTTTTTACACTCTTGCACCTTCTCTTCTACTCTTGCTTTAATGCCTGGACATTCTAGAAAAAGTAAAAATTTGTTTAGCTCTTAGTAAAAAATTTTTTGTCAAATTTTATTTAGGAAAACAAGTGGGTGTTTTAATCATGCGCTTCATGTACTAAATGCCATTTACATCGACTTATTAAATATAGATATATTTCTAAAATCTATGTACTTAAATTTTTTGTTCATGAAACACAGATTTCAAACGTTTCCTTAATTAAAGACTTTCAATACTAAATAAAAGAATGCTATCATTATTATATTTTTATGAATAATTTGAGATCTTTTAGTACTGGCATCCAAGAAATTTAAGATTCACTCCACCGCTACTTATTATTGTTGTTATTTATCTTGAGTCCTGGCAACAGCTATTCAAGAACCTCGTGAATGATAATAAGTAAATTAAAATCAACCTGCTTAGTTCTGGAATCCAGAAGACCCACTCTGCTCGCTGAAACACAGGTTCGTCGCTTGGAAGGTTGCTGAAACTGAACGACTTTTCTTCCTCGATTCCTTGCCAAGTTCAAGGTTCCCGCCAAGTGAAGAAAACGTCTACGCAGGATTTCGAGAGGCTGAAACAAAGAGCGCTATGTAAAGAAGGAAAGGCTCCATAGACATAATATAAATCAGTTTGCTATTACGCCACTAGAAAGCGGAGAGAAAAAAATTGCCATTGGCGACGGAACCTGGCAGCGAGAATTTTCCCCTCCGTGGTTATCGGATATACAGGAAATTGAGGAAAGCCTGTTAAGAAGAAATGTTTTTTGTCATTTGATCACAGACATAGCATTAGTGAGGATAGGACTTTATTCATATGTCGCAGTTTTGATACTTAGCACCCCTTTATAATTGAATCGATTAGTGTTGAAAAGGCACATGTCTATTTTTGTAAATTTTACACCAGGCAATAAAAACCTTCTAACATTTTCCAGAATAAAATTACCACATATTTCGATATCCAGATCAAAGGAAGTAAGTAAAACAACATTGCGGGCATTTTTTCACAATGTTAACTCCTGTGTTAAAATTTCTAGACAATTTTTAATCTTGTGGACACGTGCCCTTTCAACAATAAAGAGGCAAAAAGTGATAATATATATGGATTTTTCTTTGAATAACTTACTTTATTTCAACAAAAAAGGTATTATGACGTCGAAATAAGAAAGCAGTCGAAATAAGAAACATGTCACAAAATAAAATAAAACGACTTGTACGTTTTTCGTCCCATTAAAAATGACATTCACTCACCCAGAAATGTATTATTTTTGTCAAAAATCTTTAATACTGAACATAATAATGAAACAATATTTAAAACCCAAATATAGTCAAACAATGTTAACCAATCACATTAAACGTAAGAGTTGTCTTCGCTCTCTGAAGGTTTGCCGTAACGCGCTGGTGCTGTAAAAATTCTTATATTCTTTTGATATGTAGTGAATAACGTTTTTGATATCGTCTACTTTCTTTACGTTAATGACATTCATCCCAGAATAGGTTGGTGCAGAGGGAAGAAATATTTCTACCTCCGGTCTCTGTTGTTATTTTATACCTTCGAATGTCCCGAGATGCATTGACTAATGTGATTTCTTTTTCTTTATTAGCCTGTGTTCTCCTCTCAGAGCGTTAAATGACGTAATCTATGTTTTTTGAGAAATCTACGAACTTTAGGCTCTGAACTTTAGTTATATAGTCGTTGTAATGTTGATCGCTGTTGTATGAATGCTTACCTTTCCATTCTCCTAATAAACGCTGGTTATCCCTGAGATGAAATCATAATTCAATTTATTACAACAGTCTCTTCAATTTCAGATTTTTTTTATCAAACCATTTAACAAGTTATAGGCAAATAAAAGCCCTTCCTTCATCTCGAAATAATAATAATCGGATATTTTTAAAGATTGCTTTGCTCCTCTATATCTTCTTTCTGCAATTTCCTACAAAGGCACAAATTTCAGTTCGCACGGTAAAACTGATTCCAAGGTGGTTTGAAGAACATAAAATTGAGCTTGAATCTCTTCCATACTTGCGCGATTCTCTGTTCTCAGTATCATTAAAATTCCTCAAAGTGCGTTAGAACAAAAATTTGGAAATAAGCTTTCCCTTTATGAAGTGCAGTAACAACTGCTTTTGAAAAAGCATGACTAAAATATCTTTAATAATTGAATGAAATTTGTGGCTTTCATTTTCAAGAATGGTCGTAATTTGATATACAATCACCGTATTAGTTTTTAAATGCAAGGTCTTTCCGTTTCGTTGTCAACGGTCATATTTGCCTCTGTCGTATAATGTTTCATTATTTCGTAATTTCAGTTATGTATTTTCCATAAGCAGAAATAGGTTTCTAACGGAACCAGCGAGAATAAGAAAATTCTGATATGTGTATTCGATGTATAATTCATGTGTTGGTAGACATTTACGCAGACGAATGTTCCAGATCTTCAAGTTTCTTTCGTCTTTCTTTCCTAATAGATTTCTTTAAACTTTCTGCAGACATGCAGTTTTTCTCCCTTTCTTCCGATACGCTTTTCCTACATTCTTAGCTTTCATCTCATGATTGCCCGTATAGTGCCATAAACACGATGAAACTGTATAAGGAGGCACGTTTCACGACATGACTATTTTTACGGACCTTAAAATATAAGTGTTGCTATGGATTAGTGTAAAAGTGTTATTATTTTAAATTTGCTAATTTCATTACAGTAATAAGGATTGAATCACTCTTATCTTAAAGGTGAATGAATGATCTCTTGATGTGTAGATTAGCAGCAGATTTTATTATTGTGCATTATGAAAAATGGGTGTTAAGATCTGGTATGTTTTTTATTCTTTTGTAACATTTCTAATATTATTGTCTATCCGGAAAATCATTTGTCTATCCAAAAAATCCTGCGTTTTGCAGCCATAAACCTTTCTTCGAAAAGCAGTATACCGATCTTGCATAAAAATATGAGTACGACAGAATTAATTTATATTGCATAATACTCCGCATCCCACAGGTATTTATATATTAATAATGTTCAAATAAATTCAGTCGACAAAATTTAATTTTGGGAAATTCAAGGGGAGGGGAGGGCTTAATAGTAACACATAGTCAGAGTTTTCAGCCCGATTTAACTCTTTATTTTTCTACTGGAGTTTAAAGTCCCATCACTAAAATCTCTCGGTTATTCCCAACGGGACGTTTAAGCACCCATTTTAAATTAAAAAAGCAATAAAAAAGTAATAACACGTTCGTAAATTTAATATGAAATGTTTATCATGCATAAAGAAATATAATAAAAAAATTTCAAAATTTTCACTCTTTTCCAAAAAATAAAGTAATTTGGGACATAAAGGGTTAACTAACCTCTGCGTTATTGGGTACATAAGTAACCTAAATTCCGGTGGTCGATTATCAGGATCTCTCTATAAATGTTAAGTTTGTTTATTGCGGAACGAAGAAAAATTTATTAGCATAAACCATCAGTGTAAAACAACATATTCTACGGAAATTACTCAAAGAAAAAGAAAAATTTATAAGGCAACATCACTGATCGCAGATGATGTCACTGTAGTTCGGTTTTTTTATGTACAATAATTTAAATGCGTATAATTCAGAATATATAAAAAGTTTTTAGTGATAATTTAAAACTAATTTACTGAATCGTAAAAACAAATGAAATGTACTGCCGTTAATTTTAGTTTCTTTAGCATTAGTTATAGCCATTTAAATCGTTTTGCATTTCTAATAATGGTTTCTCTTCTGTTTGGTTTTTATGTTTTCCATGTCCTTTTATTTATCGTGAATTTGAGTTATCTGTCCATGTCATCCCTGGCATTATCCCCAAAAATCGGATATCTGTCTTTAGTAAAATCCAGATATGCTGATTGATTTTTTTTTGGGGTTTGCTGTTGAACTGAAACAAGTATAACAAATTAAAACGTGCTTGATTTTAAAATCTCGCGAAGTTCCTTGAAGTCATTTTAGGTTTTTGTACGAGGTAAAGAAAATATTGTAATTGAGAAAAATTTCGGATAACATATTTCAAAGAATATATCCATTTTAACCCTTCAAGAATTTATTTTGACTATTTTTTTCTGTAACGTCTGTACGAACGGACAGAATAAAGGATTCTGTTTTGCAAAACGTATTGTAAAATGCATTCAAAATGGATTTTTATTTGTGATGTCTGTACATATGTACGTATGTATGCATGTATCTCGCATAGCTCAAAAACGATTAGCCATAGAATTTTTGAATATACATTGTTTTGTGTAAGCATAATAACATTCACTGTAAGAGTTTAAAAGAAGTTTTACTAAAATATGGTAAGGAAACATGAATTGATTTTAAGCTTTTCTCGTTGCTACACTTGTCATAAGCTTTTGTTCTGTACCAGATTTTAACTTTGGACAATTTGGAGATTACTGTGAAACCTATTAGCGATAGAACGCATATGTTTTTCCGTTTTAAGGGTGTTACAGCCTGAGTAAAAACTTTAAGGCCAGTAAAAAGTTTTGAGAAAATGGAAACATTTAAACTGAGGAATTAAAATACCATTTGATTGATAATTATTGAGCTTAAATAAAAGTAAAAAAAGCAGAAAAATTAATTTGCAAATATTTTATTATTAGAAAATATTACAGAACACACAGATGAATATTTGAGCCTGAGTAAAAACTTTAAGGCCAACATAGAAAATAACATATAAGAAAAAAAATACAAATTATTAGAAGGTTGTGTAGGAGCCATTTCTTCCAATTACTTCAAATATTTTTGTTTTCATGGATGAAACGAGTTTTTGACAAAGGGTGGGGTCGGTTTTATACCATTCATCTTCGATAGCAAATTTCAGTTCTGTTGTTGATGTAAAATGTCTCCCATTTGCATAAACTCTTCTTGCTAAGTCACCCCAAAGGTTCTCGATTGGGTTGAGGTCAGGTGATCTAGCTGGCCATTTCAACATTGTTGACTTGGAACCAATTTTTTGTGCTGTTACTCGAATGGATCGATGCATTGTCTTGCTGATATTTCCAATTTTCTCCAGCAAGACATTCAGTATTTGGCAAAAGATGATTTGTTAGGACATTCTGGAATCCTTTTGAATTCATTCTACTTGAAACGAATGGAATTGAGCCCACACCATTGTAAGCAAAACAGCCCCAAGTCATGACAGACCCTCCACCTAATTGGCGCTTGGAGAATATTTCTTTTTCATTTCTTATATCATGCCAGTAGAAATTCCAGCCATCTGGTCCATCCAAATTCAATTTCCTTTCGTCAGAAAAAATAATTTCTATCCATTGGTTGTCCCAGGATATGACTTTCTGGCCAAAGTTCAAACGCTCTATTTTGTGACTCTGCAGTAACTGAGGCTTAGTCATTTTGTTGCATAAGTGAACCTTCCAAACCTTCTAATTGTGTTATAAATCGTTTCCGACAAACGTTTAAACCTGTCGTTGGAATCAGTTTCCTGGTTGAGTACTTTCCAGTAGATACAAGTTGAAAAACTCTTCTTTCATCACTCGAGGACAAAGCTTTAGGTCTTCCCCCAGTATTCTTTTTACCATAATTGTCTTTTAATTTTAAAAAAATTGTTGACTACTGTCTTTGATCTTCTTATCTTTATTGCAATAGCACGACTACTCATTCCTGTTGAAGACAAAGCTTCGATCTCTCCTCTTTCAGGATCAGTTAACTTCTTACCCTTCGCCATCTTCACAAAGATCACCAATACTTCGAAGAAAGGTATGACAAACATGAAAATTGCAGCGTTGTCACAAGCTAGTAGTTGCAATGGTAATTACACGATTATATTATATTTATTTTTAAAAAATGACTGGTGGCCTTAAAGTTTTTACTCAGGCAGAAATACTAACTTTGTAAATAACCACATGTTTCTCATAATTATGTATTTACAAATTATGTTTATAGCATTTATTTCTTATCAATGAACTTTAATAATTAATATTATTTAAATCCCTTTTATTTCATTTTACATTTTCTCAAAAATGTTTGCTGGCCTTAAAGTTTTTACTTAGAGTTTACTAATGGTTTCGCGTAATAACGTTTCTCCACGTTACGGAGACCTGTTCCTTGCCTTTTCAATTCCATCCTCATTATTTCTTACGATTTTTACCATCTCTTTTGGAGTATTAATTGTCAGAAATCTTGATGGTAATGAATTTGGTAAAAATATGATAAACCTTAAGGATGGATGGATTTCAGTGAATCATAAGTGTAACTTCTTTTGTCCTCACGCATCCATCAGTAGTAAGCCAAAATCCTTTTTCTCTTCACAGCGTTTGGCATTTAAAGATTCATTTACCGTTGTTTAAAATTCCATCCGTTTAGGATGAGTGATTACGAATGTACTGAGACGTGAGTTTAATTCTTGCCTAAAAATAACTAATTATGATCGAAAACAATACGGTAGATAGCTTTTAAGCCATTTCATTCGGAAATTTCATCGAGTGTGTCGAAATGGGTAATTTTCTGCAAATACTCATAAAGAATTCTTTACTCAGGACTATACTGAGTCAGTGATATTGAACGAAGTTTTCGTGAAACGTGTATTAAAAGAAAGAAATTGTTACTTTGGAAATACATCCAACCGAAACATCGTAAAATTTTCATGTAATATGCAAGCAGAAAATTACACATGGGAACCTCGCCTGCTGACTTTTAAGCTTAAAACTTTTCTTCTTTCTGTACTTTTTCGCAAGTGGAGTACTTAATAATATACTATGTTAAGTAATCTTTTACTATACGACATGAAGTGGTTAAGGTAGATATTTTTGGAAATAAAATTCAAAGAATACTTGGATTCTCTTGGAATAAAAAGAAGTAATAATGTGAACAAAATTACCGCATTTGAGGATATTTGAACTTGTAAGGTATTTCCTCCTCCTTTTCGCATGCCTTCGTGATGTAACAATAGCACACTCTTTGCGTATTAGAGAGGTACAGGTTCGAGTCCCTACCAGGGCATTGCTCATTTTTCTTGTCTGTTGTTTCAAAATAACCTAATGTCTCTACAGTGGCGCCCGAACTAAAAGGTGGGGGACGATGATTCTTCACCACCAAGATTTGGGGACTGATTTCTCTAATCTTGTGTCGCTTTTTAAAAGGGGAAGTATATAAGGTATTCTTCCCGTCTTAGCATGCCTTCATGGTGTAAAGATCAGCAAGCTCGGCGCGTATTCGAGAGGTCCCAGTTTCGAGTCCCGGCGAGGGCATTGCTCATTTTTCACATCTGCTTTCAAAATAAACTAATATTTCTACAGTGGCTCCCGAACTAGAAAATGTAGTAGATAATGATTCTCCACCATCGGAATTTTGCGGTTAGGTGACCTAATCCCCAGTCGCCCTTTAAAAGGAGGAGTATATAATTATATCTCCCGCCTTCGTAGCATGCCTTCGTGGTGTAAAGGTCAGCACGTTCGGCGCGTATTCCAGAGGTCTGAGGTTCGAGTTCCGGCGAGGGCACTGTTAATTTTTCATGTCGCCTGCTTCAAAAAAAAATTAAGGATCCTACAACTGATATAACTATAAATATCGATACACACACATATATATATTTTCGTATAGGCATGTGTGTGCGTATGTATATAGAGTGCAAAGTTAATATTCAATTTAATCATTTCACTACTTTTAATTTTTGCAGTTGGTACTCTCTTAGTAACTCCTCAATTAAGGAAAACAATTATCAACTTTATTTAATTTTTTTTTCATTTGATTCTAGGTTTGGTTTCCAAATTTGCGCTTTTATTTGTAGAATTTTGCTTTCTCAATGTTAGATAACTAGTCACTTTTGAGTAGGTTAATATTAAATTAGTTCTTTTCCCTTTCGCTTAAAGACAAAATAAATCAAAAAGCTTTCATAATGACGCTGTTTTTGTGTCCGTGCTCCGTAGACTGTTCAGAGATTTGCGTTATTAAAAATGGCAACAATGTAAGGAAGAGCAAAATGTGTACTATAAATAGCAAGAGAAATTCTCATTTTGGAACAGCTGTGATAGGAAGGACAAAACTTACATGCAGTTTTATGTCTGTATGCTGAAATCTGAATATTAAGGTATTTCATCTCTTTAAAAATATCTCTGTCTGTGAATATCAATTAAATCAATGATCTGAGTTATGGAAGACTAAGTATGTCAATGACGACTGCTGCATGTGAAACTGATGGCCAGCTGCAGTTCAGTAGTTAAGGTAAGTCTCGTTCGAGTGCATTTTCTATGTTATATTCGAATTTGATGGGTGAAACCCGCTACATATACAAATGTTTAAAAAAAATTTTATTGAGAGTTTGTTTTAACTTGTAATATATTGTATATATATTGTGATAGTATATATATTGTGATAGTTACACAACTTTTTACCTTTTTTCTATATAAAATTGTCTTATTGTAGATGAGAGTGAATCTTTTAAAAGTTAATCACAAGGTAAGGGTTTTCACGTACTAACTGTTGGTAATTTGTCTCGGGTTCTATTCCCGAGGAAGGGCTTCGCTGCACGCAGTTCGCGTGGTTTCGTCCCTATGGCGTTTTCTTAAAACAATCATTCACGAATGTATCCCTTCTTTCGCAGTTAGTCTTTTGAGTGCATTTGATTAATCAATCAACCAGTACAAGTCAATTTAATAAGTTTTGATCTTCATTGGATACGAGTATATTAATGTTGAGATTATGCACTGATCATGAAAATTAACGAATAATGAGAAAAATTAAGCTGACTAAGTTAATGTTGCAACTAGTGCCCAATGCTGTAAGTATTTATGTTAATTAAATGTAATTGAACACAAAATTGCACTTCCGCTTAAACGTTAGAGTCGGAAATACGCAAAGTCGGCGATTGACAATGTGGTGCGCAATAGAAGCGTGTTGGAATTCCAGTCTGGTAGTGTTGTTTAAAGTGATTGTTGTTTCTGATAGTATACTGAGCAAAGGCTCAAAGGCATCAATTAGGTGAAGGTCAAAAGTGGCGAAGAATTGAGAGATTTAAATATTAAGATTTAAATAGCCCCAAAGTGTCATATCAAGACTTTGGAGCCGCTTTTTAACTCTGCATCAGTTGATAGATAGCCTCGTCAAAGGCGACCAAGTGCAACAACTGGCCGAAGACCATTTTCTCTCGTTGTGACTATTTTCTGTCGTTGTCGGCTCGAATAAACCTCGAAATTACTACAAGAGATTTGGTTTTAGATCTTCAGGCTGCCACAGGGACTCCAATTAGCTGTTCTACTGTTGCACGAAGGCTTAACGAGGGTGGATTGTAGCGAGAAAACCAATGATTTGAGTCCCACTCACTCCAGCTTTCAGAGTGACCCGTTTAAATTGGTGCCGTAGTTATGTTCAATGGAGCCAAGACAACTAAGCCCGAATACTGCTTACTGACAAGTGCAGGTGTAGTCTGGACAATGATACTAGACGTGTTTTGATCTGAAAAGAGGAAGGAATACGGAGCTTCCCTGTCCTTATGCGTGAAATATCTCGCTTCCACGACCGACGTTTAATGGTTTGGGAAGGAATCATGACAAGAAGCCACGCCTAGCTGCATTATATTTCAGGGAGGTTCTGTAACCGCTCGGAGATATGTGGACGAGGTACTGGAATCCCAAGTTAGACTATTTAAAGGTGCGGTTGACCCAGCGATTTTGCTAATGGATAACAATGCTAGCCTTCATCGAGCGTATGTGGTATCAAAATGCTTGCAAACAGAAGATATCACTGGAATGGACTGGCCATCTTTCTCAAACGACTTGAACGCGATTGAGCATGTGTGAGATGCCTTAGGGGCAGAATTCCTTCCGGAATTATCCAAGAACCGGAATGTGCACTTTTAGAAGAGTGACGTGCAATTTCCCAAGACTTGATTAGCACTTTGCTAAAGTCTGTGATACCAAGATGTGAAGAATGCATTTCTGTCCGAAGTGACCATACACCACATTAAAGAAAAATATTTACACAAGAGGTGACTTAATTTTTCTATTCTTTTCTAATTTCCATGAATTTTAATAATTTGCAAATAATCAACTGTCAAACATTGTAATTTATGTTAACTAATGCTTTTGTACAAATTTCTATTAATAATTTTTCATTAACCATCAGTTACATTTAATTTCTGCCATTATGCTTTATTTTGATGACCAGTGTAAAATATTTTCTCCTCTCTTTTTGCATGCATTCGTGGTGTAACTTGAAGAATCTTTATGCGTTTTCGGGAAGTCCGGAATTCGAATCCAGGCAAAGGCGCTGTGGATTTCTTCGACTGCCTTGTTTCAAAAAATTCTAAATCACATTCCATAGGCACCCGAACTAGAAAGATAATGGCGATAATTCGTCACCACCACCTTAACTGGGTCCCCTCATTCCCAGTCACCCTTTAAAAGGGGGAGTATATAAGGTATTATCTCCCGCCTCTCCGCATACCTTCGGGGTGTAAGAGGCATCCGTTCGACGCGTCAGAAATTCGAATTGCGGCGAGGGCAGTGCAGACTTTTTCGGCTTCCTAACTTCGAAAAAACCCTATGACTCTACCAGATTATTAAATGGGTATTAAGAGGTCTCAGTTTTGTTTATATTATGAATTTCGTATATAAAATAATAAAAGAACTATTATTTTTATACCGCAAACTATATTGTAGTGCTTTGTTTCATTCTTGCGTTAAGAATATATATATTAGTAATCACGCTTTTCTTAAAATGTCCTCCATGAAGACATTTCTCCCCTAGGCATCGATCCTTCCCTAGAATGCTTTGCTATAATAATAATAATAATTCCGCAGCTATTGTAATGATATTTCATGCAGAAAAATAATTATCATCATTTGCTGACTTAGAATACTATTCAGGCAATAAGAAGTTTGTGGCATGAAACAAATTATAATGCATGTTTTAGACATTCCATCGTGTAGAATTTTGATGTATTTTAAAATATTCAATCAGTGTTTAATTTTATGAGGAAATTTCATGTATTTTTCAAGTAGAAATTCATATTACCTTGCTTTCTGCTAAAGAAAAAGTACATGAGAGCAAAGTTTGTATTGAGTATCTGGAAAGTCATGTTTTTATCAATCATACTGAACTCGAATAAAATCTGAAGTTTTGTAAGAAAAAATTGTTAAAATAAAAATGTGCCGCTAAACCTAAAGGGGAGAAAATGCAGTAGAAGTTTTATAAATTCAGTGTGGGATCATGTATTCTCAAATCCTAAATCCAAACAGAAGAAGATATTTGTAAATTTATTACTCCAACCTCCTTCTTTTTAGAACTTATAAACAGAATTGCCAAAAGAATAAAAGTGCATCGATGTTTTTTGAAGTAACATGCATTTTTCAGGGGTAGTTTGCAATAATTCGATTCGAGATGGACTTCCACCAATCGAAGCTCATGAATGAATGCAACATCCGTTGCCCTAGATGCGTATTTTACTATACCTTCGCTGCGTTTTTTTTTCCGGTCTAGGGAGCCCATACTGTTCAGTGGTCATCTGGTGCCTTTCCCTTACTACTACTAACTGCTTTCAAATTGACCATCATGTCACGCGATAACGAAGGCAATACAGATAAACCGCAGTCTCGTACTTTGTCTTCAGTTTCCTTCAGCATTTTGGCGTGTTATGATTAAAGCTTCTAATGTTCTACTGCACGCAAGCGTAAACCAGGTTATGGGCTAGATCACCGGAGATTTTCGTTTGCATTCAGATGCTGTCCTCGGCTCATTAATGATAACATTTTTTTCATTAACAAATTGGCATTTTCTAGTTCATGCATTTTATACCTCTGTCTTTATGTTAACGAATAGCTTGTATCGTCAATAGCAATTTACGGGAATAATATTGAGAACATCTTCGGTTAACTCAAAATCACTGCTTATCGAGTGCAGGTTAAAAGAAAAGACAGCATAGCAGAATAACCCACTCTAATTAGCAAACAAATATTCTTAATAATTGCCTTGTACTTTTAAGGAGTTCAGTCCAGGGAATAAGTTTGTTTGATAACGTTAATTAAACCATTA
Source organism: Stegodyphus mimosarum (assembly GCA_000611955.2). Taxonomy (NCBI): domain Eukaryota; kingdom Metazoa; phylum Arthropoda; class Arachnida; order Araneae; family Eresidae; genus Stegodyphus; species Stegodyphus mimosarum. The sequence continues at coordinate 245,379 of KK115862.1, read as the reverse complement.
CAAATGAGTAGTATATTTGATATTACGTACAACTAAATTATGTAACATTATGAATAAAATCATCTTCCAAATATTATGATATCACTTTCTATTAATGCTGTTTTGTCACGCATTTTTTCATAGGCAGTTTTTCTGTATGCTAAGGGTTTGTGTTAATAATTTTCCGTCATTTTACAATTAGTAAACTTAATTTCTTTTAGACAAAGCTCGCGAATCCATAGCGCAGTTACTCCGATAAATGAGCAAGTAACTGTCGAATATATCACTTCGATTCCCAAGTTGATTATTTTACCTTTGAATGCCTTTCTGGAAATTATTATGCATCTTTCATGCCCAGAATTACATCCCCATAAATAAGAAAAATATTGAGATAATTACCCCATGTCTTTTACATTAAATCAAAATATATTTACAAAGATTTACCTCAGTGATTCTATACAGGAAATTTAATTTTCTTTCGTGCATTTAATTATCTTTACTGATGTCATTCATGGAAATGGGCCGTAAATATATCGAATTCTTGCGTGTAAACTCGTGTTATACGCAAGATAGTTTTTATATTGCGAAATACTTTCAAAAATATGATGTTACAATAGTGTGCAAATTAATTATGAAAACGAAATTTTTTTTATTATTTATGTACATAACTTCGTATATAGTAATAATAACAACATTAATAGAAAATATGTCCTACCTTAGGAAAAATGAACTCTAGAATATCCTTAAGAATTTACTCTATTAGTCTTGTGCGTATAAAGTTTACTTCTTTACCTGGCAACCACGCTTTTATAACTTCCTTGATCATGTGCGCCTTTTTCGTACAATCCATTTTGCTAAAATCCTCCTTAAGAATACGCCACAAATTTTAGATTAGATTTACGTTTGGTGAATTTGCGGGCCAGTCTAGCATAATAACTTTATTTCCAACATAAACCTTCGGATAGATTTTTAACTGGGACATGCAGTCAAGTTATGTTCAAATGCCCCTGCAAAGTTTTCAAGAACGCCAGAGTTCTGTGTCTTAAATTTTCTATATACATTGGTGGGCAATAGCTAAGGGGAGATGACAATAGCAGCGAAAGAAACCGAAAAATGTGTAAATTAGCGTAAGTACGGAATACATTAAAACTTGTTGTGCGTATGCAAATTTTGGATTGCCGAAATTGTTCGTCACGTGAAGAGCTGACAAAAAAGATAAAGGATTTGATGCGTATTGATATTTGTTCTTCAAAAGCAAAATTGAACGGTAAAGAATCAATTGACGAACTGGAAAATTTGATATGTCTTCCCGACATCACTCACATGATTTTATGCCCGATCATATTATTGGCAAAATTGAAGAAATACGAAAACATAACAGATGCTTTTAGGGAGTTGGACGTCAGCCACAGTGTTGTTTAAGGCTTTGAAAATCATTTCTAACAAATGAAATGTGTAGCAAACTTCACAAGGTCGGTTGTATTCGCAGTGCGAAGCCAGCAGAAGATAGATGCTATCTACAAAAAGAAACAACACAGTACAGCTATTAAGGTAACAAATCAATTGCTTGCTGCTACTGGGAAGCGAATCTTCCGAAAAACTCTAGCCAGACATTTGCATCAAGGAAAAATATATTCCCGATGTCCTGTTGTATGCATTCTATTGTCCAGAGAGCAACGTACTGCTCATTTGCAATGATATCGCGAGCATCGTAATTGGACTCAAAAGAATTGGGCTTGTGTACTAGTCTTAGATGAAAGTAAGTTCATGGCACTCCTTATCATCCAGAAAATATCAAAGAAAGAACCAGTATCTGAGGTGCAGTGTCATGGATCAATGGCTGCACGCCCCTACATGTGGTTGCACAATGGCTGCACGCCCCTGCATGTGGTTGCACTTGGGACTATGACTGGCCAACGATACATTAATGATGTTCTGCTGTCTCATGTTCGCATTTTCCGAGGTGCTGTCGGTGATAAATTTATTTTCATGGACCACAACGCACCATGTCATCGAACAGTCGCCGTCCAAGAGTGTCTAGAGAGCCAGGATAATCAACGCCTCGTATGAGCAGCATGTTCTCCAGATCTGAATCCAATTGAAAATGTTTGAAATGCATTGGGGAGGAGTCTTGCTGGTCGACAATGCCCTCCAGTAAACAAATGCACCCTCAGAAGAATTGGATAAATTACTGCAACAGCTGTTGGATAATGTTTTGCAAAGTATGACATGACGTGTGGAATATTGCACCGTCATCCATTGTGAATATGGACATCTTACGCCAGAATACTTATGTAATTGCATTTTTTTTCACTTTTAGGTATTCAGCACGATATTACCATTTTGTCCCTTGAAAGCAATTACCATTTTGTCCTTTGCAAAGCCTTCTAGATTTCAGAGAAATATAAATTATCTTTATCGTTATGTCCTAGTATTCTGGCATTATTGTATTTCACTTTGCACAAAACACACTAACTTTTTAATGCCTTATAGAGCCATTTGTGATCCCCCTTAACAATTGTCCACCAGTGCATTTCAATGAATTCGTCTGCAGAGAAGAAACTTTTTCTGGCTTATGATGTCCATGTAGTTTGTTAGATATATTGAGGTCTTACTGATTCACTCTTGCTTTGTCTAAAAGCAACAGGTGTCTAACTATAAACAAAGAAATAAGTCTCATCGCTGAAAATCACATTTGTTTTTGTTATTTATGGTTCCAGATTTGTAATTTTTGGTCTTTTTAATCATTTTTGTTTCATTCGACGTGTCAAAATATTTTTTATTTAGCGTTCTTGCCTTCTGACTAGCCGTACGTTCAAGGGATGAATATCAATACCAATTGACAATAGAATTATTTTAAGGACTGTGCTAGTTTTTGTTGGATTAGACTACTATATCGGAGAGGAATCGATCAGAGTTTGGAGTTGTTTTCATTTTCCTTCCCCATTTGTGTTTCCTTTCTGGAGGAAATGATCCAGTTTTATTGTGTCTCGTCAGAATTCGAGAAACGCTCGATTTTCAGCGCCATCTGCGGAGGCAATATTTCCTAGAGTGGTGGATGTGTGAAAGTTAAGTGCGGTAATCTTTGCTGTCTTTAGGCATTACATCCATTTTAGTACCCTAAAATAAACGAATGCAACACGCATTAAAAATTATGCAAAAATAACTTCCTCTCCTCACAGAAACAAATTAAAAATGATTCAATAATTCTAATTTACTGCCTAAACCATTTCTAAGCAGTTAAAAACAAACATCCAGATGACATTAAGGGAGATAAAACTACTTTAAGGGAATTGCTGGCGTTAACGGGTAACCAACTTAAAATTTAGTTAAAAAGTCGTTTTGGGCCGATCAGTTTATATACTGTAGTATTTTATAGACGTTGTGCTATTTCTCTCCAATCGAGAACATCAAACAACTCAACGTACTTCGATGTAGAGGATAATTCTTTTGGAATTAAAATCAACTCTCTTAATTAGCTGTACACAATATTCCATGTTAGAAACATTGACTGGAAATGCTTTTAGACATTTATTTTTTAAAGGTGGAAATAAAAATATAATAATACCTGAAATAAACGAATTAATGTTTTACGTAATAAATTGTTTATATAAATTGCTAAATATTCACTGGAACAGTCTTTTAAAATATTTATTTGAAATATATATAATATATTCTGGTACACAGACGTGCGAATAAGTTGTGAGGAATTCTTTTCTTTCGTAAGTTACGTTTTTCTTGAAAATACTTGGTAAAAAGTCATGAAGTACAAAATTTGTAGGTAATTCGATTTAGCGAGTAATCACTTAAAACTCAAAGATGATTCTAAAATGTATTTCGTTAAACTCGTTATTTCATGTACTTTGAAGTAATGCAATTCCCAATTTATAGAAGAAATACTGATTGTTGGCTATTAACGCAAAATGAGGTCTTGATATGTCATGTATTTAACAAAGTTAAGCCGTTTGAATACACTTTTCTCTATTTAGCACAGTTTTATTAGAAGAATCATTTGTTAGAATAACTACAAAATCTTTATTTAACAAGTTAAGCAGTTTGCTTAGCTCAGGTAGAAAACAAATGGAATACAAATCAAGATTAACAACCTTTAGAAACATTTATGTCGACGTGTTGAAATATAGAACTCGCAAGAGTTTCAATTATAAGTTTCAAATAGCATCAAGCTTACCTATTAGGCAATTTTTTCAGGAGTACATTCCATAAAAGAAGATAAGTAATTGAAAAGAATGAAGTACAAATACCACATTAGCACAAACTCTTCTTCCGACTTCTGCATCTGAACATGAATAGTCCATTTTTTCCTTTTTATCTCCTTTTTTTCCATTCCATCCATCCAGTCCAGTCAAGTATTGCCGGAATATCGTAGCAATTGCACGATGTGTCCGGCTCCTGATAATTTGCCCAAAAGGCACATGATATGGGTAGGTCCAGGTAGGTGAAATACATACACGAAAAAGGAGGGGGGGTGACCATGCATCACCAGGTTTAGAAAAACCAAAAATGATCACAATCGGCGCAGCGACAAGGAGAGAGAAAACGCAAAACCAGACAAATGGCCTAGAGCGCAAGAAATATAAAACACATAATATCAAATTAAATACAGACACAAATATAAAATACAAACATAAAGAAATACAAATATGCAATGATAAAAATACAACTACAAAAATAGTGAAAATAAAGTTGAATAAGTAGAATATATACATTACGTACAGACCTGCAAATAGCTAGCAAAAGTAAGTGCCAAGTGCTTTACGTGGGAAAGTTTAAATCACATATATGTGCGGCATAAGGTCTGATATATCTGTCCTCTACGAGAATTTCATAGTCAAGGGTGTTGAAGATCTCGAGGTGTGGGCAAGTGAGAGCCTTGTTGAAGAACTTGTCATTAATCCGAAGAAGATAATCTTTGACAGTTTCAATCTTTAAATCTCTGTGTAACATATCGTTGGACAGAAAGTAATGGGCATTCGTAATCAGCCGTAAAAACGTGTTTTGCATATCTTGTATTCTGTAGAGGTCACGTGATGTAAAAGCTGCCCAGGCCGGGGAGGTTAAGAGAAAATAGGGCGCACTATTGCCGTATAAAGATGCTTCTTACGTAACAAATCCAGTTGCGAATACTTTCCTAAAAGCGGCATAAGGCTTTTCATAACAATTATGGTCTTGTTTCGGATGTGATTGAAGTTGTCAGTCCACGTAAATTTGTGATTAAAAACCACACCTAGGTAATTGGCCTTTTTTACAATTGGGACTTCTACGTCGAAAAGGGTAAGCCTGACATTTAAGGGCTTTTTAGCCTTCTTCTTGATAATAATGAGTAATTGCGATTTAGTTGCATTTATGGCGATTCGCCATTTGGTGCATCAATGCTCTATGTGCGGAATTGTTTCTAGAAGTTTAGCAATTGCAATGGCCGGACTCAGGGATCTCACCGTCAGCGCCGTATCATCGGCGTAGCACCCCAGGTAATTATTTAATCCAGTAAATGGTTTCGGGAAATCTGACACATAAAATAGATATAAAATTGGGCCAAGAATAGAGCCTTGGGCCACGCCGGCATTTAATCTTCTCTGCGTAGAAGTATCTTGTCCGATATTAACAAAACATTTTCTATCTTTAATAAATGAATATATAAGTAAAGTCATCTCCCGATCAAAGTCATTTGCAATTAGCTTGATGATAAGCCCCTCATACCAGACGCGGTCGAAAGCTTTCGCTACGTCCAGCATGAGGAGGGCAACTTTTTGATGCTTATGAACAGCAGAGCCGATGAATTCCGCCAATCTGACTAACTGCTTCGTAGTAGATAATGACTTGCGGAAACCAAACATGAATACAATCTTCTCTTGTCAATTTATATCATTTGGCGTTCGTTTGTTTTTTGGATGTTGCCGAGTTTCATTATGCAAAAGTGGCAATAATTTATTCTAACAGTTCTACTAATAAGTTGAAAATATGAGGAGAGTTAAAGAGGAATAATACGTATTATTATCGAAAAATGCTCTTAACAATTTATCTGTATTTTTAAGAAATTTTATTTAGAGAATAAATTAATTTGTTTGAGTAAATTAGACCAGTGTCCAAAACAAAACGAGCACATTGTAAATAACAGAAGAATAAACAACACTGGAAATTAGAAATGGCGATAACGAACGATATTTTCAAGAGAATTCGAGAAATGTTACTGAATTCAAACTGACGTAAAAATGTCGGTTAATTGTTTTTTTATTTTACTGCGTAATGCTTGTATACAATACGGATTATATAAAATTAAATTACAAAATACTTATGGCATTATCTGCTATCAATGCTGTTATTCTACAACGTTTTCGTTTGTAACAAGCTATTTCTTCTCGACTTAATCCTAGGAATCTGCTTTAACAAATAAACTATAAATCCATTTTCTTACATTCTCAAAAATAATTAAATTTATGAAAGGTAGCTGTAAGTTATAAAAGCAGTGAAAATTATAAAATATCTAAAAAATATTTCATTTCAGAATCCTTTCAAAACTTTTTTTACATTTTTCTTGCTGTGAATAAAATGTTAATGTTCGAAATGGTTGAAAATATTTCAAAGCATTGTCACACTTCCAATACTGTGGGGAAAAACGCAGCTAACCTTTGTCCCTTGCGTCGTTCTTCTAAACGGGAAACAGATATAAAATTCCCTACGGGAAAATACGCAGAGAAATCATGTTTCTTGCGCCTTCTTTGCCTTTAAAGACATAGTCAGCTCCCGATGAACAGGTGTTGGAATAATCATGTTGTGGATAACCAAGCCAGTCTGCAGTATTTAACTTCGTTCGTAAAGAAAACTGCCTGCACAGAGAACATTGTGTTGGATAATAGCCGAGAGACCAGGTGCAGTCATAGTATTGAGAATTGTACGAAGAACGAAACGTAATATAATCCGGATAATATAAATACTTTACAATAAATAAATAAAGAAAGAAAATAATAAAAAATTTGAAAGCTTTCAGATTTTATACTACCCATCAAAGGGGCGTTTTCTTAACGTTTTGTGCGTTATCTTTATTTATTAAATATCATGTTCTTCGATCTTACACCATAAAATTCAATTCAACAGAAATATTGTAAAATAATTTTTAAATGAGCATATCTTTAGAATTTCCGATACACAGTCTCGCGCGCTGGAGATAAAAGTGTTTTTTTTTGTACAGTGTTGCCATTGAAAACTTCATTAAAATGTTACAAAATGGGAAATCGATAATAAAACAAATTCCAAATTAGGACTTCCAGAGGCTCATATTCGGTGGAGGATTATGTTATTCAAAATTTCATGGCTCTAGATACCGTTGTTTTATCACAGTGCGAGAAATGTACATACATTTATGCAGATTCTTCATTATTTAATACTTTAATTAATTTTTACAGGGAGATAATATTTGGTGGCAACAATTTGAAAAGTGATACTGCTGTTTATAGTGATTCGCCCTTCTCGGCTAACGCCTTAGGGCTAATAAAAAGTTTTAATTCTGACCAACATTTTAACTTCAGTTTGAATGGAATGACATTACTCAAGCGTTCGTGTAAAAATGTTCTTGGAATCCAATTGAAACTTAGTTCTTTCTTTACTATGATCTTTATTAAAATTATGTTTATTCTCCCGTTATTTGCGGTGTGTTCTTTTTATTTTCAGTACTTATTTTGACACGCCTTTCTCCACTTTAAATATCTTGAAAATATAAAATTATGTTTTTCTTAATTATAGCATAGTTAATATTTCTGCATTGCCTTGAACTTCTCTCGGACTTTCAGTTAAGCGTCGCCGTTGTCGCCAATATTATCCCTGTAAATCCGAAGACGACTGCAATTTCCAAAGCGCAGCTGAACAATTCTAACAAAATCTTTTTATTTTTGCTTCATTTCATTTTCAATTAGTAACTAATTTTAAGAAAGAAATTAAATTAGAAATTGAGATTAATGCGATGCAACTAAATGCAAATTAAATTTACACAACAAGCATTAATGGTTTTAATTATGAACAGGACTTCCTTTCAGGCAATTGCAGTTTTATGTACAAAAAGTTATTCAAAAATAAGGTTTTAAATCATTTTCATTCCTTGCATTAGTTAATATATCGCCGAAAAAAATTTGAAAATTTACAGTTACATATTTGCGGTCTATTAAGCACAAAAGTAAGTACCTCATCTACTGTTTAACTAAAAAAAAAGTCTTTTAGAAAAAACCTGATATCTCTAAAGATATCGCATCTAGAAATATTCTTTTTCTAACTTAAATGCCGAAGATAGGAAAAATGTGCTTTTCTGTATCAGAGGTTATTAGATTTTTTCTTAAATTTCTTTTTATCCTTGTCTCAAGTTAACGAAGTTGAGCATTTTCGATTCTTTTGAGAGATATATCTGATCGAAGCTCAGTCTCTCTGAAAACTCTTCTGGACACGTCCAAGAACTGAGGAATCTCTTTTAAGCTTTGAGATGTGCGCAATCAACCATAAAGCACTAAGTTTTTAAAAACCACATTTACTTTCCCTAAATTCTTTTGAAAGGAACCTTATGTAATAAAGTTGATATTTTCGTACTGGATTTAATTTAAGCGTATTGCAATTGATTAACAGATAATCCCTCTGTTGAGGGATTTTTTGTTTCGCTAATTTGCCGGAGGTGGTCAGAGGTAGCGTAATGGTAATGCCCATTCGCCCTATCTTATTACCCGAAGTGATATTACATATTTTACCTTGGAAAAAGAAGTAATAAATTGACATATATGCTTAAGTATGGTAGTTAAAGGATGCTAAGTGGAGTATAACACATTATCATATACAGAATGCAATTTTAGAATAAATTCTTTCTCATTACAAATAGGTTTGATGCTGTTTATGGAAAACGTTGGAGGACGTGCATAAGATGTTGCCAAATAGAGGCATGAAATCATAACAAATGTAAATTGTAAGCTTTTGATACAATGTACTACAACAGAAATAAATATTGGACTACTGTAAGTTCTGATCATTTCTGTGCTTATTGTCGATACAGTAAATGTCAAGCAGAATGTGATGACAGGCGGGGGAAGCGCTTTCACCTCGACAGTATTTTAAATACCCTCTGCCACAAAGATATTATACACTTAGAAACATCAGAGGTTATGCGCATTTTGAACCTGGTCTCAAGACTATGACAGCTGACTGTCCTACTACCATGGTCCAGAGGCTTTATAAGGCACTCTTGATCAGCAGTACTGCAAATGGAGGAATCGGGCGTCTACAGCGAGGCTCACACGAGACTATCTCATCTGGTCTCTCTAGATAAAGGTGGACGTGGCGCTGTACTGATTAACTACAATGGTAAAGGGACAGTGCCCACGTCCTCCGTCGCTTATCGCTTATCGCTTACCATACCAAGAGGACGGCATTCAGACGCACTTGAAGAAAAAAATATATTCCTCAAACTCAGTAATAATGCACTTGAATGCTTAGGATTTTGACATACAAAAGCCCGCAAGAGGCTGATAGCATAGGAAAACTGTACACTGATAGTTTGATCCGCTGTCAAAGTCCGGAATACAAGCTGGGTGCGTGAGCACTTCGTTGTCTTTCCCCGTGTATCCCTCCCCTTAGGCAGAAAGCTGTCATAGGCTTTTTACTAATATAATAAATCCAATTCACTCTGGGTCGTAAGAATCACTCACAGTTTGCTTTCAAAGTATACGAGTTTGAACAGCACGTTTCCGCACATACGCGGGTTTTTAAGAATAAGTTGAAAATTATTTTGAAGATTCATTGCAATCTGGAAAACACTGATAGCCAAAAACACATGGAGGTATGTATCCGGGTGTGTGTGAGAGAACAAGGACTAAGTTTTCTTAGAAGAGTCCTCAGTGGAAAAAGCTTCCGTTAGAAACAGAATTCTCATGCGCTTTGCCTTTATTATCTGTCCTAAGCTAAACTTTATGTTTTTACTTCCTTCTACGAAGTAACAGAATAATTGTAATCGCGAAAAATATCGAGTATCATATTTCAGCAAAAATATTCTTTTTGACCTTTCTCGAATCCTTTTGGATGCTTTTTGTGCGTGACATCTGTAAGTATGAACAGAATAAAGGAATGTTTTTTTTTTCCAAAACGGACTGTAAAATGGATTCAAAAGGGATTTTTTCGTGACTTCTGTACGTCCGTATGTAAGTATGTGTCTCGTATAACTCAAAAGCGATTATCCGTAGGGCATTGAAATTTCGTACATGGGACTGCTTCGTATTCATATACTTCGAATTACCTAAATGTTTTAATTGATGAAAATATTCATTTTTTAAACTAAAAAAATAATAAAAGTTTTCGACAATAACGTAATAAAACTTTTAATGCGGTCTCCTGGTTTCTATACTTATATTTGAGAAAATTTTATACTTGTTATGAAAGAATAAAATTGGAAGAAGTTTGACTCGCATACGCCAAAAATTAACAGGAATATTTAATTAAAAAATTTGCAATTTTTTATGTCATTTTAAACTTGCCCTGAGAGATCGGTTAATTAAGTACTCTTCTGAGGAAATAATTTATTCAATTACGGTAACTCGAATGCTTTAAATGTCATACTTTTTCATACAAAGCACACACTCATGTATCAGCTTAATTTTAAACATACGTTCAATTACCAGTAAATGATTTTAATAATATAATAGGCTCCTTCGTGGAGTTCAGCTAGTTCGCACTGGTTCAATATATTATATTTCGTAAAACATGTAGTTAGAATGGTATCATAATATATTTATTTTGTACTTTATTGCTCTTTATTTAGATGTAATTAATTAACCCTCATTCAGGTAGAGAACAATTTGTTACATTGTTAAAATCCCAGTCATGTGATTTCCGCAAAAGAAATAGGAGTACATGTCATGTGCGTCTATTTTCAAGGAGATTCTAATCCAGTTTAAAAGGTTAGTTCCTGTCTACTCAAACTGTAATGTTACTGTAATATTTACTGTAATGTTATGTCTATTCAGTAGTGACTGTTTGTTTTGGAATGGATATTTTCAATCATTCGATTTTTCTCTTGTTTCATAAATTTAAAGAATATTGTAAATTTTAAATTTTAACAGAGATTTTAGTAAAGTGTCTTCTCCCTCCTTTCTGCCTGCCTTCGTGTTGTAATGGTAGCACACTCGGCTCATATTCGAGAGGTTCAGGTTCGAGTCCCGGCAAAGGCATTGCACATTTTTCACCTTCCTTACTTCAAAAATCCTAATTCTATGGTGGCGCCCGAACTAAAAGGTGGTGGATGATGATTCTTCACCACCAGAATTTGGCGATTGCCTTCCCTAATCCCCAGTCGCACTTTAAAAGGGGGAGTATATAAGGTATTTCAACCGCCTTCTTAGCATTCCTTCGTGGTGTAATGGTCAGCACACTCGGTGCGTATTCGAGAGGTTCGAGTTTCAAGTCCCGGCGAACGCACTGCTCATTTTTTCATGTCTACTGCTTCAAAAATATGTGAAGTATTTTCTCCCTCCTTTCTTCATGTCTTCGTCTTGTAACGGTAGCACACTAGTCGCGTACTCGAAAGGTTCGAGTCCCGGCGAGAAAATTGCATGTTTTTCACATTTCCTACTCCAAAGATCCTAATGAGTCTACAAAGCTAATAAAATTATGAATAATTTTGCACAAATTAATATGCCATAAAATAACAACAAAATGTTGCTGACTGGATTGGAAAATTTAATTTAATTTCATTCCAATTCATTTCAACTGAATCTGGTCTGCTAGAATATTCAACTTACTGAAGGTTTTCATATGAATTCATATATGATTATGTAACTTCTGAGGAAAAATATATAAAACAGAGCTGCAATCATTTTCTTTTAAAATCATATATTATTGAATTATAATTTATAATGATGAAGATCATATGAGTTTTTAAAATACTCCAAAATTAAATTTAAAGAAACATAGGTCATAAATATTGCGGAACAAGACATCAAAAGAAATTATTTCTTCCTATCGTTTTAATATTAGAGTGGTTTAATTCTATAATGTTTTAACTGTAGAATTTTGTTATTCATATAATTAATTAATATAGAACTAGGCGATCTAATAACATTTATTTAGTCATCTCCTATAATTTAATTAGCGTTTACAGTAAAATAAATATGAATTCTCTAGACCTTTGCATTTTCGCTTTTAAATTTAGTTCAGGAGGTGGATAAGATTCTTTTTTAAAATGTGCAAGTCTATATTGCATGCAACATATACTTTACTTAAAACATAAAAATAAGTATTCCCGAATACGTAAAATGTACCTTCTTATTCAAATAAGTTTGATTACAAATTTTAGAATAATGAATGAATATAATTTACACACACATTGTATGAAATATAATTTACGCGACTCTCAAAAGAATTAGAGGGAGACAAGTGCTCTGTAATAGTTTTCCTCAAGCAACAGCTTCGTAATTCGGGTTTCATATCTCGATGATACACCAGCACTTGTATGGAAACCAAACAACTTCTCAATTATTGGCAAATAATAGTAGAAAAATCGATACAACGGGCCATAAAAGACATCTGCGCAATCTATGTTTTCGAAAAAGGGCGAAACGTCAAGCAAGCACTGCATTATTTACTTTTGAGCACTTTTTTAATTCTCTTAAAAAGAGAGCGATTGCTTTTAATATACTTCTTTTATTGGGCGATCTTTTACGTTACTTTATTTTTATCCTCTGGTTGAAATACGTCACCTATGTTGCAACAGGAAGTTTTCTTGAAAATTTGAACTGTAAGTTCTACTTGGTAAGCTAGACTAGCTGAAAATGAAAAAAGTTTAAACAAAGCTCTCAAAGAATTGCATATACGTAATGCTATTAGCATTTATGCTTTTCGCAACAGCATACTGCTTTTAAGAGAATTGTCTACTGCGAAGTAAATTGCTCAGTGTCAGATAGCGTTTAAACTATAACGTGCTTATTTCCTTTACGTTGTGTAAACCGTTATTTTGTAAATTGTATATAAATATTTCTATGAATTATTATGTTGAAACTTTCGTGTGTTCTGTAAAATGTTTTGGACATGTATCTTGGACAAGTATCTGGGACAGTACATGCTTCTATGAAACTGATGTAAATAATCCTATAATTTATGTAATGCAACTTTTAAGCATATGATATTCTGTTCTCGTGCAGTAACACAGGATTCTACTGTATTTTCTTCAAGGGCCTTGTATGCCTACATAACTCAACAACATTTATTTAAATTATGTCATCTGCCTGGCCCTCTTTGTGCTTGGCCATTGTGCAAACATAGTAGATTTTCTTTTACAGAGGATACGCAATAACACCCTAAGCATAATAACAAGCCTGTTGTCCTCCTGGAGATCACAGAGGTCAGAGACAAATTTAATTTCTGTTAGAAATATTTCCTAGTTCGGCTCTCTAAGGTATTATTTATACGCAAAGGTGGCCAAACTTTATGTCAAAAAGAGCCGCATCTGGGAATTCAGGAATGTTCAATAACCGCAACTAGAAATTCCAAAAACGCAAGTCCATGTTTACATCATTTTAAAAGTAGTGAAACAAGCTTCAAATAAAAAGATAGTCTGGAAACAATCATTCAATGACAGTTTGCCTTCAGCATGTGATGATGCATCGAAGACAAACTGGATTTCTGTGGTGTAAGTTTTCACTAATTACACTTTGATGCGGTAAAAAGTACTCTTTTTCAGTTTTTAAATACACCTATCCTTCCGTGACAGCTTTGTAATGCTCACGAAATTTCGGATTCTTCTTAAATCTACGCCAGAATGACTCAGATCGCTTTTCTGCTACCACTTATCTCATAGGAAGCCGTATATCTGTAGTTCTGAAAATTTGCCTGTTCTGGAAATATTCCAAAGTTAACAAGCTCTGACTTTCATCAGATTTATTAGATGTTCCTGAAGCTTCCAAATGCCATAAAATCCTCATCAGTGCGAACGTTGAATCAGCTTCTAAATTATTGTTACTTGTATTATAAGATATTTTCGCTCTCTTTCCTGCTTGTTTTCGGGGTGTAATCGTTAGCACAATCGGCGCGAATTCGAGAGGTCCGGGTTCGAGTCCCGACGAGGGCATTGCTCATTTTTCATGTTTCTTGCTTCAAAATAACCTAATGTACCTCTACAGTATCAGATTCTGTATGATATTAATGTACGTATTATTTAAGTATTTTTGATGCATTACATGATTTTTCTGTTTCACTCACAGACCAATCCAGTTCTATTTCTAATGATTCTACTAATGATAGAAAAATTCGACAGGCACATCCTGTAAAGGATCCAAAAGGATCCATTCGTAAAGCATTCAGAAGCAAATCTAACTTTTGAAGATTTTCTTTAAAAAATTCTTTGATATAATGAGTATAGTATTTTTTTATACTTTTGAATAACATTATTAAGTTTCGTAAGTAATAAGAAAATTAAATAAAATAATCTCGTTTGTAAACTGCATCCCCCCAAAAAAGGGGGGGACAGTTCTATATCTCACGTTCTACTGGACCGATTGACGAAATTCAAACTGCGTTTTCCATGTCTGGAAAGCGCGATTTAGGATATGTATTAGATTTATATATAGCATTGTTGTAATATAGGAATTTTGACACAAAATCGGACTTTTCTGAAATGACATGCCATTTTTTTTCCATATTTCGATTCTATTATTGTATTATGCCAAACTGTCAAGTTTTGTAATAATGGCACGAGTGGTTTTTAAAAAATTACCTCTTAAAATTTTAGTTCTTCAACGTTAATTCAATTTGGTATGTATTTATTAATATCTCTTTTTTTATTACACTTACTTGATTCCTTCTTTCACAGTTCGAAATTTAGGTTCATTCCAAATAAAATTCACCCATTTTCTTATGATTTATTTTTAAAATTTGTATTTTTAAATAATTTTTGTAATTTTTTGGAAAACAATTTTGAATTATAACCTATAAAACTTTTACCACCAACCTAAAGTAGATATATTTCTAAGTATATCTGCAGAAAATCAGAGATTTTTATTCAAAATTTTCGAAGATATACGTGAATTTATATGTTGTCGCTTTTTGAAATTTGGCATATTTGTTGAAAGCGATAATAACATCTAATGCGGTTTACGCACTTTGCTAACGCTATTTGAGAGTAGGAACGATGTGACTTTTTTTCCGGTCCTGCGCAATAGAAGGGATAAGAAAATAGGTTGCCATGTATTAAGAAGTTCGCCAAGTGAATTATTCTTGGCGCAAACTGAAAAAATTGCGTTAAGTAAAATTTTTAAATTTCTCCGTAAATTTCGCATCAAATTTTACAAAATTTAATATTTAGGCATAATTTGACTCGTAGATTCGAAATATGAGAAAAAAGGGTACTCTTATTTCAGAAAAAGACCCATTTTGTGTCAAACACCTATATTAGAACAATGCTATATATATAAATCTCACATATCATACGTCGCGCTTTCGAGACGTAAAAAACGCAATTTGAATTTCGTCAATCGGCCCACTAGAACGGGAGATATAGAACTGTCCTTTTTTTTCGCTGTGTACATTGATTAATTTATGTTTACTAATAACTTTGCAAAAAGAAACGAAATAAATTAATCCATTTCTTTTGGAAACTGAGTAGTTTTTAATTTACCATATTTCATACATATATTTTATTTGCATAAAAGCAGCACATCTTGTCCGCAAGAGCTATGCTGTAGACACCTCTGGTAAAATATAATAGCTTAATTAACGTTAGAATTTGTAACATGAATATTTTTTAAAATTCAGAATTGTTTGTTTTTCCTCTTCTTAAAATTAAATGATGTTTTCATTTCGTTTTAAAAATAACGTCTGGCTAATGGAGGCGATTGACAGCCTGGACTCGATAAGCTTTATCTAGAGAATTCTCCGTATCTTTAGAATTCGGAATCATACTGAATTGCTCATCGAATATTTGCTTTAAGCTGCTATATAGTCTGTAATTTATTTGCACATTTTTTTTGAGTAGCCGTAGAGGCGATAATATCTCTAGTTGTTTAAACTGGAAATCACGATGGCATATGGAAGTTAAAAAATTGGGAAATTAGGCAATTGTTAAAAATTTCCATCAAGGGAGGAATTACTTGTTGCTGAAAATATCGAACCAATCGGTAAATTATTGAAGCATTTATGCGTGTTCCTCACATTAAAAAACTATGAAATCTTGAAGTAAAAAAAAAATCTTTTCTGATTCCATTTCAAGTCAGCTTTATAATTCCTTGGGGGAAAAAGGGTCCTTTATTCTGTCCTTCCATACGGATGTCACTCAAAAACATCGTTAAATTGCATTCGATAGCGGTAAAAATTTAATTTTTCGTTGAAATATGATACCCGGAATTTTTCAGGATTACAATACTTCCTTTTTGCTTCGCACAAGGAAGTAAAAATATATATTTTGCACTTTTAAAATCACATGCTATTTAAGCGCCACCCGATATTTCAATATAAAATGATGCTACTAAACTTTGCAATAGGCATTTGACTAATCTTTTAACTAATCGCTTCTGCTTAAACAGTTTTATGTAGAAAATTCAAGTTTTATATATAAAGTAAATATAGTAAAAAAGGAAAAAAAGGGTCTACAAAAGATGATGATATTTTGAGAATAATTAAAGTACTGTTAGGAATTTCGTATATACATAAATAGTTTCAGTGAAATTATATGTGAAGCTGTCCCTTCCCCCTTTTTTTGCGCAGTGTACATAAAGTATTAATATAAAATTACGTATTGTTGCGAATTTTTGTACATATGTAAATCATTTTAGTGAAATTATGTTTAAAATTCTAGTATTTCTTGAATAATTTAACATAAAATGCTTGAAAGAGACGTAGCTGGGCCGGAAAAATTAAAATATAATGGCAAGTCTGTTTAACATTGAGGTAAATGCTATATTGCTAAATTTGCGAGATATCGCCGAGCTGGTGGTAGTTTTAGTGGCTAATTTTTGTCACTAATTTTGGCTAGAAATGGCCAAAAGTTGCCAAGCTTGGCAACCATTTTCGGGCCGTTCCTGTTTAACTGTAATTGGTATTGTAATTGATTAACTGTAATAGATTCCCTGTAGGTAACTGCAACCATACCGTACCCTCATTTGCCTTCCAGTAATTTAGAGAAGAGGAAAGTACTAGAGATTTCTCGGCGATGGGGAAACCTATACAGTATATAAGACCGTTTATTAGTTCAGAGTCGACTACGGAGAACTGAGATATCTCCGTGTAAGCTTCGCTCTTTAGATGCGCTGTGCACTGCTTTGTGTTTACCGTTTTTATTAGTTTGTAATGTAACTGTTTATCCTGCTATATGATACTGAGAAAACATGTACGAGTATTTCTGTGCAAAATTTCAGAAATGTAAAGTTTTTTTCTTTTGGAAAAAATAAACTTTGTAAATCTATCATTGGTTCTGTGTGCAGTCGATCCATTACGAACACATACTCACGTAACAGTACTTTATGAGAGAGAGAACGGGGGACGGGGGCATTAGCCCTTTACCATATGGTTAATCAGTATAGCACCACATCCACCACTATCTATAACACCCCTTCAGAATACATAAAGCCACCTAAAAGGTGTTCAACATGCACGACAAGACATTCGAAATAACATATTACAGAGTTACAGATTAATACTCAAGATACATTACTGATGCAAATATGACTGATACAGAACTGATACAAGACATATAATGCTGAAACTGATATTAATGCTGATTAATACTGCTACAGTACTGATTCATTGATATAACACTGATTATTAATACTGATGCAATACTGATTAAATGGAAATGATTTTGTACAAGTCGGTAAATAAATTCCCTAAATAATACATTACAGAGACTTAAGATATTGCGAATTAAAATATCACAGATCAATGTTCTACTATTACAGTACTGATGCAAATATAACTGATATACTACTGACACAAGGCTGATATAATACTGATACAATACTTTACTGATGCAAGACTGTTATATTGCTCATTCAATATGCACATACAATACTTTACTAATATTAACACTCATACAATACTTTACTGATATTGATACTCATACAATACTTTACTCATATTAATACCCATACAAACTTTACTGATATTAATACCCATACAATACTGATTAATTGTAAACAGGAATGATTTTGTACAAGTTGGTAAATAAAACCACAAAATAACACGTTACAAAGACTCAAGATATTGCAATTAATACATCACATATACATTATCGACACATTGCTGTTATTAATGCGAATATGACTGACACACTACTGATTCAAAACTGATATAATACTGATACTGATACACTGATACAATACTTTACTCAAATACGACTGTTACATTACTGATACAATTGTACATATACAATACTTAGCTGTTACATTACTGATATTAATACTGACACAATACTGATTAATATTGGTATAGTACTCTGTTGATGTAAAACTGTTATATTACTGATACAAATCTGCATATAATCCATACGGAGCATATGTTTATGGCATCAGAAGAATTTACGCTGTCTGACATAAGTCCATGCCCAGGGCAGACAGTTTGTCCATTAAATTGACAATCTTTGTAATCAGATATTTCTGCTTTATGGTAATTTGCAGAAAGCCTGCCTGTTGGTACTTGGCAGCTGAACATGATGATCAGTTGTTAATGGACAAGTGGTCAGGTAATGTTCTGAAGACCCAATATCTCCGCAGCAGCAGAACTCAGTATGGCTGAGACCGCGTTTTGCAAAATATTGAGGAAATGGACCATGGCCAGTGATAAATCGGACGAGCTGAGGTTTGGAAATGATACGGTCAGGGTCGACATACGCTATGTGATACTGCGTTCGTCGACCGGTTGAGCCCTGGTCCCATTCCTCTTGCCACCATCCAATGGCCTTCAATCTCAGGCATTTCTTTAGATAAGAAATA
Source organism: Stegodyphus mimosarum (assembly GCA_000611955.2). Taxonomy (NCBI): domain Eukaryota; kingdom Metazoa; phylum Arthropoda; class Arachnida; order Araneae; family Eresidae; genus Stegodyphus; species Stegodyphus mimosarum. The sequence goes on along the minus strand of KK115862.1, from coordinate 226,444 downwards.
GGCCATGGGACAAACAGTACTTTATGACGATAACGTGCTATTTTCTACGTATTACGGAGTTATATTATGTCACAGCATCTTGTACTGATTAAGATTCACTCTTTTGCATTGGCGCAGACTTATGACTGAAGATATGACCAACCTTTCTTAATTCCTTTCTACTGGTTTTTAAAATTTTCAAGATCCACTTTTTCGAAAAATTTTATCCATGTTTTCGAAACCTGCCCTGGCCTGCAAAAGATAATATTGCCTCACATTGCTGGAGTTCGAACTTTACTAAAAGCTTAATAAACTACTTAAATTTCAAGACAAGCAACAAAAAGAGTTTACTTTAGATTGCAAAAATAAATGTGCTTTCCAGGGATTCGGGAAACTTGCAGAGGTCGATCGAGTTCAAATTATTTATCTGAGAAATGTCGTAATGTATTTGGAACTAAAACACAAGATGTCCCAAAAGATTTGTTATCTCGCATGATCCCTACACAAATGCTTGCGGTTGTTATAACTAAAGCACACGTTCCAGAATAGCGTGAAATGAAAACTTTCATCCAGAATGACTTGAAGTTTTGCACGGAAATTTAGAAATTAAGCATTTTAGAGCATGAAGCTCATCTGGCTTAAAATTTCAAAATAAAAAAAAAACTGAAAGGTTTTAGATTTTATATTACGCCCAAGGACGCATCTTTTTTAACGTTTTGTGTGTTACTTTTATTTATTAAATATCATGTTCTTTTTACTTAAACCATAAAATTCAATTCAATAGCAATATCACAAAATATTTAAAGGAGCATATCTTTAAAATTTCCGAAACACAGTCTCGTGCGCTGGAGATATTTTTCCCCCGGTACAGTGTTGCCATTGCTCGCTTTGAAATCGTTGAGTTTCTTAATCAAAAACTTATAAATACTTTACAAAATCTGAAACAGATAATAAAGCAAATTCCAAATTCGAAATTTGGGCTTCCGGTTGCCCATATTCGGGTGGAGACGTACTGCAAATTGAAGCATCAAAATTGGATGGCTCTAGGTAGCGTTGTTTTATTACAATGCTGGAGAAACATACATACAGTCATGAAAATTCTTCATTATTTAATTTCTTTAAATATAATACAGGGCTCTAACATTTGGTGGCAACAATTTAAAAAAAAGATTCGCCGTTAATAATGAATCAACGCAAAATGCCAAAACGAAATTAATAACCCTTCTGGGCAATGGGCTGGTAAATTTTACATTTTAGAGTCATCTTAGGAAAGAAGATGAAATTTGCAGTTGGCTTCAATTTTGTTTCTCCGGATTTTAAATTTATGTGGCAGAATGTCGTATTATTTTAATTGTTTAAGAAATGGAAGTCAATTTGTTTGGAAGGAAGAAGCAAATATTTTCGTTATTCACATAGCATTACTGCATGCAGCATGCTCATTGAGATCTTAGTACCTGCAACTGATGAGCAAACTAAATCAGAACTTTGTCGATATAAACAATAAAAGAAAACCGAAAAAGTAATTTCTCATTTATTAAGCAGCTAGAAATATCGCATATCGCTACAAACATTCCCTAGTTCTAATGTAAACCACTTGTAAGCAACTGAACGCAGGTGAACTGAATAATGGACTTTCAGTTCTACGGCAGCAGTGTTTGTAGAGTTGTTCGAAATGAAGTCTCAAAGGAGATGTTTTCATCTTCAGTTCTAATGAAACTATCTTCAGCTATCAATTACACACCAATCGAATTTGAATTTGCAAGTTACCGAATGTACTATACAAAACAAACACTTACAAATACGGTAATAGGCCATAAATTGGATTAAAAATTGGTAATAAAATTAATATATAAAATACTCTAAGCAAGTAGATAAATAAAATAATACCTAACATTATAAAATGTACAAAAACCATTTATTGTAATCAAGTAAACGCGAATATGTCTATAAAATTTATAACAATATTATCATATAACTCTATAAAGAAGCACCTATAACCATTTTACATGGAAATTAATAGACGAAGCTTAAAGAAAATGAATGTAGCACCATCAATCGAGAACTATATTGATTAAACATGAGAAAGCTAAATTATTGGAATATTGGAAACGATGATATGGAATTACTGCTTTTTGTAAAAAGGAATTGCATTTTGGTAATCTATTTGGCCATGAATACTTGATTCAGTTTTTCTCTGAGATGAACAAGTAGAATTCTGTATTTGATTGTTTAATTACTGATACATCAGCTTTAAATGATGAAGATATAATCAGTTTAAAAGCGTTAACAGAAAAGAAAGAAGGGGAGAAGAAGAAGTAATTTACGTAAGCTGTCTGAAACTGCAACCTAACAAACTCCTACCTAACAAAGAAAAAAGACGTTTTTCCTTGAAAATTAAGTTTATGTTTCGACATAGTCTCCTTGTAAGTCTACACATTTCTTCCAGCGATACTCCCATCCTTTTAACCCGCCCAAATAATGTGTGGAATCTCTTTCTGTGAAGTTCCCTAATTTGACGAAAATCTTTGTCAAGTGCTTCTTTTAGTTTAGAGAACAAAAAACGTCACTTGGTGCCGGGTCTGGCGAATAGGGCGGATCATCCAGCAGTTCAATCAATCGTAATTCATGGACTTTCGCCATTGCAACCGTTGAGGTGAGAGTTGGAGCTTTGTCTAGGTGAAGCAAAATTTTTCTTTTGCGAAAGCGGCCTTTTTTTCAGCGATTTCTGCCTTCAGCTTACCAAATAACGTTGCATAATATGCTCTGGTAATGGATTTCTCTTTTCAAGATAATCTTTTGAGACAATTCCATGGTTAACCCAGATAATTGTTGGAGCGTTTTCACTTTCTTGAAAGACACACATGACACTGACCTTCATTTAGCTGTTGAACCATCTGGAACAGTCTCTCGTAACACATCGTAGTCAGGAACGCATCACTTACACTATCATACATTCGACACAATCAAACGCCAGGACTTACAGGTCTAAGGCTGGTATTGTTCAAACCTTATTTTTCCCTCACGAAATAAGTCTTGGAAAGAAGTTGTGTTGATCATTGTATAGGGCGTTATGTAATCGGTATTTCGTCATGCCCAGTACGTCGTATGCAGAAACACATACTATGGACCATCGCACCAGCATTACGGACTTAGGCTGACACTATAAGTCGCTAAGCGTGGAACTGCCACTTTCAAGTCTTTTCATCACACGCTGAGAAACAATTTTAACAGCATTTCAATGTTCATTCAGTAACAGTTTAATTCCGTTGATCATCATACACGAGGTCGATACATCTTCAACAATTTTTACTTTATTTCTCACATTCTTGTGATTCATCATAGTCTGTTCTCTGTCTTCTATTACTACACATCTTGTATCAGTTATCATTCGCACCTCCATTTTATCTTTATTTGGCCCTGATTTCTCAGAACACTTGAAGTTTTCCCCCTCCTTTCTTCGCTCCTTTTTTTTTCAGTTTTCCCACTTTCCGACAATATTTTCAATTTAATTTCTCATCTGATTATTAATTAAAACTGACTTCATACACGATCACGCCTCATATAATCTTCTCAGTGGTTCACCAATATTTCATATTACATTTGTCAATTGTAAACACGCAATAATAAAAATTATGCACCCCACTTTCCTTCATTTCTCCGCGGGAAGAATAGACTACCGTATTCTGTAAAGGTTTTGCCTCTTTTGGCTATTTTAAAAATCGCGCACAAAGAAATATTTTCTTTCATAGCAACCTTGGCACAAAGGCTAAGAGATGATTTGGTTCACTTTTAAGTACGTCCGGCTGGCAATCTGGAGGCCCTGAGTTTAAATCCTGACGAGGGCATCGCTGGATTTATGCGTGATATCGGACAAATGGTTTGCACATCTAATTGGTAAAAATGAGATCCGTGGTTCGCGCCCCGTAGAGGGCATATTTGAATTCTTCCTTCGGGGTTGATTATTGCAACGTCTGAGACGAATACTCTGACATTCTTGGCTTTGAGGGCAAAAATACATAAGATCAGTTCCTACTTAACACCCACCCAAGTGGGTAGCGTGACGGCCAGTCTTTTAGACGTCGGTTTCAGCAAGCTTCGCACACTTCATAGTGTTCCTTAGAGATATCAAAAACTCCGCCAACCTTGCTGGGGGTGGTCGATCCATTGCGGGTAGTGTGACAAGTAACTTCGTTTAAAGGTGCTTCTGCGATATCTCATTTGGAGTCCAGCACGTGTGGTGTAGTATAATAAAAGTCCGGAATAAAAATGTATTACACTACACTGTTCCAAGAAGTATTTTCTTTTGCGCATGGACACACAGATGGCGAAGGGATCCTTTATTCACAATCGTTTTGTTTACTTCTCTTTCTCGACACCTGCAGCCTTGTCATTTATGCTCCAATTTACTCCTTCTTTCTGTCATAGAATCGAACAGTTAAACAACAGTCAATCGAGCAGTCATAGAATCGAACAGTTAAACAACAGTCAATCGAGCAGTCATAGAATCGAACAGTTATCGAGTTAGAATTAAACCTGAAGCCAAATCGCGGCGTAGCAGTTTCTGTTTTTCTATAGTTGGATAGTTCTATAGTTTCTATAGTTTCTGTATTCGAAACTAATGATCTGCAGTTTAAAGTATGTAATTTTCTTTGTTTTATATCAATTGTATTGTAGAGACATTAGATTATTTCTGATGCTGAGAGATGTGAAAAATGAGCAATGCGCTCGTCGGGACTCGAACCTCGGACCTCTCGAATACCCACCGAGCGTGCTGACCATTACATTACAAAGGCACACTAAGAAGGCCGGAGAAATACGTTATAGTAGTTCAAACAGATAAATAGCACACTAATTATACTAATCCGAAACGTTTCATATATTTAAAAGCAAATATTTTAATTTTACCTCGGAAAAAACGAACAATGCCATTAAATATAAATTTAATGATCTATTAATAATTATTTGGTTGTTTAATTAGATATAGGAAATAATACAAGGGCTGTCTATCTAAAATGAGAGAGAACTTTGCGGAAAAATTCCTAACAGAAGGTAGCTCTTGTTCGCTAGAGATAAATCACGAAAACTTTAATGTTCTCTGTACATTGGTTGCGGTTTGAACGCAGTGGAACTACCAGAGTTCAATTATATTATCCACTCGACTACTGGTAGGCCCCTTGTAATTAATTTATGTAAAGTAATTAAAATCATGATTTTATATTGTTGCGTGCTCTTGCATTTTTCTTTTTCCGACATAGCTCTTTCTTAACATTCGTCTCGCGCTGCATTGCACGGGAAATTTAAAACAATTTTAATTATAATTCTATTAAAATTAGAGACCTAAAAACAAAATTCGTAATATATGATTATTATCAGTGGTCACCTTCCAATAAAGCAATTTTGAATCATATTTAACTTCATTAACGAACTGAAGTAATTAAAACTTTGACTTGATATAGACGGACGGATTGAAAATAGTGAAAGTTCACTTTCATACAACACAAAATATGCATCGAGGCATATTAATTAAAAAAAGAAGAAGTGGAAATAAGAACATTTGCAGTAAAAGTTATCAAAAAATGAAATTGTAAACATCATTTTTGAATTTATAAAAAATGCAAATAATATGCGAAATTCGTTTAAAATGTTAAGTTTACTTACACACATTTTATTTCTTTTTTAGACAGGAAGAAAGTTTTAGCTTCAGTTCAAAAACTCAAAAGCTCCTTAATTTTCTTGATGATGGATGAAGCTTTATAGCAATTAATTCCCTTTAACTTCAGTTATTTTCTAATTCCTGAAGAAGATATGCGGAACTTGTGCAGATTTTTTTCCGATACCCTTTATTCAATTTCCTCAAATGTTTCGAAGAAACTTTCATATGGGCAACAGTGGAAGGTTGGGGAGAGGATCGAATAGAACTCGGAAATTCGGCTCGTTTGTTATTCCGACAGCACATCATTTTCCCCTTATTCTGTACAAGCTAAAAAGTTTCTTCCTGTTCTTTTTGGACCATTTTGTAATGTCCGATAATCGAATCGAATTTAGCTTTATGGCTGAAGATCACGTATTCGTGCCTACTTCCCGCCTTTTTTTTCGTTCATATCCCCCTCTTGGCTTTTCGAATTTCTCCTTCCGAAGGAAGCCAACTTTTCTTCTTTAGAAGAAGAGGAGGAAAATAAAAGAAGAGCAGAAGATATCGTTTGTGGGAAGCAACGACGTGGAAAATTGAAATCCCTTACCTCCTTCGTTAGCCACCAAGAAGTGGATTTTTATTTACCGAATTTGGAATTTTGCCGGAAAAGACTCAAATCGCCTTGGGTATCATCGAAATGCTTGTCCCGCTAAATGGCCGATGCTATATAATTCTTTTTTCCCCTATGACTAACTCGGCCATGGTAACAATCTTCGAAAAAACTAGGCACGAGAACAAGCACTAAATAGCATTTTGAAATATATATGAAGCGCAGTAAAAGAGAGTAATTTATGGCTATGTCTGAAAAGAATAAAGGCTTCTGAATGAAAGCATGTCTTAAAAAACTGATAGCTCGAACAAAATTCGAATGCAACTTAATGTACTTCGGAAAGGAATGGAAAATTTGAAGTTTATGTGTAATAAATTTTCGTGGAATATTTACGCTCCAATTAAGCCTTCTTAACTAACAAATATCTTTTTTAAATTCTTATCCCTTCACTTTGCAGATACACAGTAGGGTGGAATTTATTCCCTTTAAATATGAAGGATTTTCCCCTCCCTTAGCGTAATACGCTTGATATCTAAATACCGACAGATTATAAATGAAGATATGTAATAACAACTGTAAGTATATAAAATATATTTATTTATGGTCGTAGGATTGCTCTTTAATCGACAGTTGGATTTAAACATTGAGTAACCTTCTTAATTTGTTGTATGAATTCTCGTCCCATCTTTAACTTAAAATAACACAAACTAATTACGCTAAGCGTGAACATAACTCGAAAATCTATTGTACTTAAACATAACATACATTGTACAAGAAACGTAACATTTGTTTTTTGTAGTCTGAGAATACAACGGCATTTCAGTTACTTACAAAGTGAATATTAAACCCATGAGTAAAAACGTATCTCTTATACTTAAGCGTAGTGTCAGTTGAAAACATTCTGGCAAAAGCATCGTAAAAAAATCATTGTTCAAAAAGCATCGCCATCGAAAAGAAAAAGCGGTCCAAAAACGTCGCAGTTTTAAAACATCGTTGTAAAAAAATCGTCGCACGATATAAAGCGCCATAAAATAATCATATGATGATAACATCCCAGACATGTGTTTTTCAGGCTTTAAAAGTTGTAAATGTGTATTTGCATAATCATTTGCAAGTGCAAGAAGAGATGAGGAACATTTTTACATGTTTGGATTAATATTTGGATTAATTATTATACTTCTTTTGCTGAAAAAAGCTGTAGAGTCTCAGCCTCTTTGGTAACATAAACTATGAGAACTCTACATAGCTACAAAATACTGATCGATATGTTTTGAAAATTTCAACAGATACATCGGAAAGGAGAAATGAACAAAGTAAGGAATTTAACTTATCTAAGTAAATGTTAATTAGCTAAAAACTATGTAGACAGAAACGCACAAATTGGCTCAATTAATATCGACGTGAGAACCTAATGGCGATAAACGGCTCTCAAGAGAATCGGGGCCTTCAGCAGACGGAACACGTTCTGATTATATCGTCTAAAACCCTCCTTTAAATAATATCTGTTTTCTATCTCATTTGAATGCGCGCGAACTAGAAATTAGCATTCTGGCAGGAAAACGATTTGCTAGTTTTAAAGCAATGAACTCCATTAGTGCTGGGAACAGATTAAAGACTTATTAAAAATTATATGTATTTTCTAGTTTAATTTGACGAATATTAATATTTTTACCGATAAAAAAAGGTAAGCAGAGTTTTAAAATCGTAATAAATTATTTAATTATTTCAAAAGGGCTCAAACCTGTAGGGGTCCTTACTCTTATTTTGAAATTCAAGAAGGTTAACTACCCTTTATTCGCTCAAAATAAGATTAATAGTTGGCTTCTTTCTTCGGGTTTACAGCAAAACCTCTACTTGGGCTTAAAAGTAAGAAATAAGAACTAACTAATGACTAACTAGGAGTAACAAAATTCTACAGTAGTTGACCAGTAACCTTAAACTAGCCTACAAACTGTCAAAAGCCACGTAATAATACGGCCAAATATAACAACAGCTTAGGGAGAACGTAGCCCAAAGGCAAACGTGCGCTACTCAGGAATCCTAACTCTCTCTTTTAAAGGACGACTGGGGATTAGGGGACCCAATCGCCAAATTCTGGTGGTGGAGAATCATCATCCACCACCTTCTTTAGTTCGGGCGACACTGTAGAGGTATTAAGATTTTTTAGAAAACAGGAGATGTGATGAATGACCAATGCCCTCGCCGGGACTCGAACCTCGCAGCTCTTGAATACGCGCCGAGTGTGCTGGCCATTACACCATAAAGGCATGCTAAGAAGACGGGAGAAATAACTTATAAACCTAAAGCAAAATAACTTTAAATTAAATTTCAGATCGTAACTGAATCTCAAACTAATTAGACAGAAATGTTTACAGTACTCAGTTAAAAGTAATAAGCAAAGTGGTAAAGGCACACAATAAAACATTTATTTACTGGTGTAATACTTTTAAAGATCTAAATGATGAATTTTTATCAATCAAATGGTTTATTAGTTACCTATGTCTGTTTATCTGCTTTATACACGTATTGTCGAGCAGTGAGTTTCAGATGTGTACGTCACAGCCACCGTCCCATTAAAAGAAAATCTTTAAAAAACTTCTAAATGAATCTTCCAGAGGAATCAAAATTAGGCTTTACATCTTAAACCATCATACGCATTGTTATGAAACATTTCCATTTTTATTCTGGAATTTCTTTTTTATTCCATCTTGAATTTTGTTCCATGAAACGTTTCGCAAATAATTCCAACTTGTAAATCCTCTGTTTATTTCTTGCAAGCATGAGAGCCACTAGTGGCCGGATCGAAGATCACTGAATACTGGGAGTTTGACCGGGTTTTGATTCCAGACAAACGGGTTGGCTTCATGGTTAGTTTTCATCATGTGTAACTTGTACTCGAACCTTTTCCTTTTAGGATGTCCTCCATGAAGGCTTCCTTCCCGTCAGACAGATAACTTTCATGTATTTTGTCGTGCTCAAATAATTTAGCCTAGCTAATAAACATAAAGAAATGGGATATGTGATTATAATGATTTCGGAAATTAAAGGTACTGGTCCACCTTGTATAGTTTTATGCATATATAAAAATGTACATGTTTTATGTATGGATAAAATGACTAATGCATTAGATTAGGCATCGTACCTTTATACATATATAAAACTGTACATGCTTTATGCATGCATGAAATGACTAATGCGTTACATTAGGCATTGTACTTATTTGCAAACAGTTTTGATTTTTAGGGCAAAATTTTGAAAGTAATTAAATATTTGCTTCAGAAGAATAGGACCAAGAAAATGATGAAAGAAAAAAGTACTCATCGTGGGTTAAAAACTTAAAATTATACTAAATTACGAATTGTAAGGGGAAAATTATCATAAACGACAAAATTCTTTAAATCTGAATTAATTAATTTGTGTTATTGTTTGCCCTGATACGTATTTTAAGTAGGATTGGCAATAATTAAGCTTCATTAAATCAGGCTTCGTCATGCAGAGGAAAATCACGATTATCTCAGGTAATGTGGATTACCTTGGATTATTGAAATATGGATAATTGGACAGTTATAATTATTTCCTAAAACGCTATCTCTGAGCACTGAGAAAATTACCTGTCTTATTCGGGGCAGAAAACTCTCTAAAAATATTTTGGAAAAAATACCTCAAAAAATATATGCTCAGAATAAAACAAAATTTGCCTAGACAATGCATAGCTGTTTCATTATGTTTTGATAATTTTATAAGAAAATATTTGATATGATATCATATCATAAATGTTACCGAAAGTTAATAAGTTTTAAAATGCTTTAACGTAACTTATTTAGCTGTAATATAAGAAAGTTGCCATTATATTTAATGAATTCTGTTGCACGAGATGTAACTAAAAATGCATTATTCTATAAAATAGATTTAAAGTTAATAGACACATGAAACAGAGACACAACTGTGTTATGTGGATTATTAGATATAAATTTAAACTAGCTCCTTGTAAAATTATTTAACATGCATATGAAAATAGGTGTTGCGTCGACTATTTTATTAACCATTCGTTGTAAAGAATCAGTTATATTTCCAGTCCGGAGAAAGGTTTCAAAGCTGTGGATGTTAGATATATCATCATTTATTCTATAAAGGGCTGCGAACAAATATAAATTTAATTTTTTATCTATTTATGTTTTAAAAAGATTAATGTACAGATAAAAGATATCGCTTTAATAAGACAGAGAGAGCGAGGAAACCAGTCACGGGGGCTTTTATCAGGGAGCCGAAAATAACAGGGAATCAATGAAAGAGATTTCGAAAACAGAACTACATAAAACCACAGTACTTTTAAGCATCATATCGATTCCATTTATTTATACAGTACTTACGTTATTGCTTCTTCATATTGTTACGAAATGTCCAGGCGCGGTAAGATAGCTTCTCCGCAAAGCAGGCTTCAGGTTGCCAGAAAAGGGCAACAGATGGCAGTGTTACCACATTTAGCGAGAAATCGCCCATTTAGCGACAAAATTAGCGATATGCCATGGACGGATGGAGAACCTTTTGGAACGAATTCTTACTGATTTAGCCCAGAATGTTCTCGAATGCAAGCCAAAAGCTATATAAAGCCTGCTGTGGTAAGCGAAATGAGGATCAATGCGGAGTCTACCGAGTTGATAGTCAGTCAGTGAACGAGTGTCTCGTAGTCTAATGCCGAGCTGGTCGTCGAGTGCATCGAGAGAATCTCTTAGTGTATCGCGAGTTAGTGCATCGTCGAGTTCTATCTTAGAGTGTGTTGGGCTCCGAGAACGACCGAACCCAGTTAGGAGCTGCACTCTAGTGTATCGTCGAGTGCATCGCGAGTTGTAGATTGGAGAGTCTCGAGAGTACGTAGTATTCCGAGAACGGCTAAGCAGAGTTGGGAATTGTACTCTGGTGCCTTGCCGTGAAGCTTTCTCCACCGTTATAGTCTGATAGTTATAGTCTGTGTCGCTGATTGTCTCAGCGTGTTTATAGTAGTTCTTCGACGACTGTAAGTGTGATTTTGGAGCCCCACTTTTGAACTTTGGAATTAAACAAGTAGAATCCCACAGCGATCTAACGAAATATTTGGTAAAATTAATGCATATAACATCATTCTGAAAGTACACTGATTGAAATTTATATAATCAAAAATAACTTAATCTTAGAAAACCGTGTTCAGTATTTCCTCGAATTCTAAATATTTTTCAGTCTTAGCGACAAATCTGAAATCTGATTTTTTATAATACAGAAAGAAAGTTACACCTCTTTGATAAAAAAAATGGCTGTCTTATCCGAATTATATTTTATTTTATTTCTGTACGAAACATTTGAGGAGTGTGAAAAACAATTACAATACTGATAGTTAAAAAAGTGTAGTATGTTCAATTGGTAAGCGGTGGTTAAAAACAATGTGCAGTAACGAAACGTTATTGCATGTTGCTTATTACCGCGTAATTAAACAATATTCTCTTTTTGCTCAAAAGCTACGTTAAAAATATTACGTGGCAGAAATTTAGCCCCTCAACTTTTATTTGACTTAAATACATTATTATACCATAATACTTGTGAACAATGGAAAATCTGAGTATTTAAAAATAACTGTAAACCAGAGATTTTGAAAGTGACGATGTTTCTCCTTTAGCCGCGTTTGAATTTTCGAGCTGACATTAGCCATCAAGAAGGTGGCAACAGGCTTTCGTTTTCTACGAATGAACAGTACTAGCAATCATTTTACAATAATGCTGTACAATTAGAGATAATTAATTTAACAACATGAATGTATTATATGAAACTGCACCGTCTTTTTTCTATTTTCCGCGTAGAACGTTACTCCAAATTCTCGATTATCCGTGTGCGAATAACCGTTCTTTAAATAGCTCTTAGATTATTAGGAAATACAAGGAATTTACAAAATTTTAGATGAAACACACATATTTGATACATTAAATCTCAGAAATGAAGCTGAAAATTTATCATTTATGGTTCGAAAAACTGAACCCTAATATCTAATCATTTTTCCTTCGATGAAGAAAGAATTATATTTAGTGGATTATAAACACATATATGGATTATATTTCTATACAGTCGCTTCCCAGTTGAAAAACTTTCCCAGATAGGAATAAACCTGTTCTCCGAAAGATAATTGTTTTTCGGATTCGAGAGGAAAATAAACAAGCGGCTGTGCACGAGGCCATAGATGGTTAGCTGTTTATTTACGACCAACGAAAAAGAAAACTTGTTAATACAGCTCAGACATTTATTTTCTTAAGAACGGCACTTCTCTGCCCGAGGTTCGTATCCCATGAACTGACTGTTTGCATGGACGTTTTTGTGTTTTCCCCATATGTAACATGTATACAAGCCAGTTTCCCTTTTAAAGTCCATCAAGAAGGCATCCCTCCCCTTAGGCAGATAGGCCTAGAGGCCCTGCCTTAATAACAAACCAGTAAGAAAGACACTTCGGAAACTGGTGCTATTGACCCACCTAATATGTCAACTCCTTTCCTATCTCATACACTGTCGTCATTAGAAGTGGCTGGACGAGTCGAAATTGACTCCCTCCCACCTATATAAAGATCTACTTTTCTTTTCTGTACCCCATTCACACACACATCCAAAAGACGATTTCGAAGTACATACTGTATAGTAAACTAATTGTTTATCTACTTATACATTAAAATGTGCTATATATTTGTTTGAGTACCTTTAATTTTCTGTTTGATAGTATTTACAGCTATTATCTCATGAACATCGTTAGGAGATATGCGTAGAGATCCTAGTAACAATTTACGAGCGTTTTCATGAACGCTGGGAATGAACAGTCGCTCGGAAAGTATCTCTTCCGTAAGGTGCGGAGTGTCTGTATATTTCTTTCAAAATTATCGATTTACAAGTAAAAATATCCCTATTTCTCGGGATTTTCTGGTAATCGATAAACCGGTTTACAGTAACAAAAATCCTTAAATAAAATGGAATTTTGTACCTTAAATGAAGAGATAAATAGCAAAGTTAATACAATTATAAAAGACCAACACCAGGAAATAAGCTCGACATACGTTACTCTGTTCAGGTTTCCACTTTCTGTAACGGTAGAAAAAAGAACAGTAAAGTTTCACGAAGGATGAATGCATCAAATGTCGTTCTTTTGTGAAGTCGAAGATATTCAACTGTGCCTTTTCTGCAGGAAGTGGAACAATGGGATTTTAATTATTTGAAGCTCAGAAAGGCGGACGTAATTAGAAACTCTTTAATGTATCCTTCCTTTGGTTTTAAATCCATTCATCAATAGTTACATTTGAATAACTACTATTTTATGATTTAAAGTGTATTATTAAATAATAAATCACAAATTTTATTTCAGCTTTTACAGAAACTGAGAATGATATTGGTGCTCTTAAAAAGGCATCAATTACGTTATTCTTTGAAGCGTAAATCATTATCATCCAATCCGAAAAATTATAAAATGTGTGCGTTTCAGCCATAACCGTTATAATCGGTAATTTTGTAGGAAACTGAGTCAATCCACCCATGTTCTCTGGAGCTGTAAGAATATTTATGTAATAATTTGAGTTCTAGTCCAGGCAAGAATACTGTTTTGATACTGTACTTCGCAACTAACTCATGTCTGCATTACGTCTGAGGTTCATAGTAAAATAATGCATTCTAATTTTCTTTAAAATTAATAGTTTAAGATAATTCAGGCTCACTTGGGTTCTCTTAACGTCTTTTTAAGATGAATCGAATATAATGAATTCTTCATTTCTGCTAGGTTTCGCAGCTGCCTTAACCTCTTTTAAATTGAAGGACTTATAAGGAATTCTGATTTGCTATGTTACGCATCTGTCAAATTATAATAACCATGCGGTTCGAAGTTCTTGGCCTCTATTCTTGGCTGAGGGCATGGTATATTTTTTAGCTGTATCTGCATGGCGGTAGTATAGATCCTCTCTAACTTTATCGAAAAGTCCATTATTGTTACAGCAGGGAAGAGCCAGGAGGTTTGGTCCCTGAAGGACAAAGAAATTCCCCTAAAGACCAAGGGACTGTAATCCTTTGGTTATCAGTCCATTATCACGAGAAGAAATATTCAGCAAGTTTCTATTACAGAGCTCTCTACGAAGACATATTTTCCTAGGCATATAATCCTCTAGTATTTAGCCGCAATCAAAACAATATTATCAAACTATATTATCAAGCAGTGCCTCTAGTATTTAGCCGTAATCAAAACAAAATTATCAAACTGTATTATTAATCAGTATTATCAAAACAAAATTATCAAACTATATTATGAAAACAAAATTACCAAGCTCTACAAGGTCTGTCCCGAAAGTAACGCGCCTATTTTTTAAAGAAATTTATTGACCCAAGTTATACAATTACTCAATGTTCTTCGAAATACATACCTCTTGCTTTAACACGCTTGTCCCGAAGCGATTTCCATGCTTTACATGCATTCCGGAAGTCCGTCACAGGAATGTCCCTTAGTAATCTTGTTGTAATCGCCTTGATAGTCTCCAGGGTCCCCAAATGCTGTACTTTCATTTGGGATTTTTTAATCTTCGGGAACAAAAAGAACTTGGGCGAGGACAAATTAGGACTGAAGCAACGCAAAAGTCTCCGACGGCGTTTTCTCAAGTTTGAAACAAAACTTTACATACCACTGCTCAAAAGTTGTTTCCATCTTGATTTCGACCGAGCACACACACAACGGCTCACTGAAACAAGCACTGTGACTCTCAGGAGCTCGGAGCCTACTGGCTCTGGTCGCGCTGTGTTCCCAAGACTCCACCCACCCTTCCATCCAAGCGGCAACATTGTGCGACAGATAGTCGCGGCAGAAGAAAATGAACGTATTACTTTCGCGACAGAGCATGTATTATCAATCAGTATTATCAAAACAATATTTCATAGGCCGCCCAATGGGGATAATGGTTAACGACACTGACTGTCGTACCGAAGGGCCCGGGCTCAAATCCCGTAGAAGGCGTGGATGCTTGTAAATATATAGTGTCTGTGCGACATGAGGACACTCTAAATATGCAACGAACCAAAAGTCCTCTCAAGAGGTTGGTGTTAGGGGAAGAGAGGTGAGAGACCCTTAGACCCGTCCCCCAGGGTGCTTTTCTTCAAAATTGGGGGGGGGGGCGGGGGTCGGAACTGAGTAAAGTCGTACATTCACCTGTATGGTGTTCAAGGCTCTTGCCAGCTACAGCGCAATCTCGCATTCCTTCGCGCGATGAATTTCGTGGGCTTGTTCTGGTGTTACTGTCAGACAAGTGACATGAGTCACAACAACATATTATCCAATCTATTTCTGCCTGTCTTCCTTATGTGTCTGTTCAGTCAAGGTTTTGGGGTAATAGGCTGCTAGGGTAATATGCATGTAAAATTAAGAGATATGTTTTCTTCCCTCTTCTTTGCTCGTTATTATCTTTTATGCCTAAACGTATTTTCTTACGCCCTTTCTAAACAGACACTAAAAGAAATTAATTTTATGTGCAACATGTTACGCATGTGAAATGTAGGGATTTCACATGCGTAATGCAAAATGGGGCTCTTCATGCGAGACATCTTATAGCCAGTGCATGTGGTCGTTGTGCAAAGCACTGCGTTCGTTATGCTAGACAAAACTCTATATTGAATGAGGCATGATAATCTGACAGATTTAGATGATTTTTTAATCTCTGATTGTAGTTAAAATGTACAACTAGTGTCTAAAATAAGGAAGCGATCATATAGTGTATTTTAGTGAAAAGTGTCGCAAGACATTAGCTATACTCCTTTGCAAATATTGGAATTCCGCAAATCTAGGCCAGTTAACGACGGTTAAGGATTTCGTTATGCTAAGCAACACTATGGGGTAGACGCGATACTTTACGTATGGAATCAAATCGAAATCTACATCAGCATTATTAAAAATAGAATGAGGATATATTGAGATTTATAGAAATATATATTATATCTTAAAAATTACGTTAGAAAGGTAAGGTTGTTTTTATTGCAATTAATAATATCTTGCAATTCCGCAAGAAACATTCATTAAACGAGTGCGAGCACAATGACTGAATGAGTTTTCAGTGGCAAATTTCTCTCATAAAATATTGTTAAGCTTTTGGCTACATCAGAATAGGGTAGCGTTTGATTTGGACTTAATCACGTAAAAACATGTTTGGAGGTAATAGTTTAGGGGATCGACATCATTAAACTCCACTCTTTATCTTTGCACCATCTAATATCACAGCTTCTTGTTGAAACCAAGAAATGGCATCGCCGTACAAGAAGATTTAAGACGAGTAGAATTTAACTATTTAAGACGTTATATATCTGTAAATCTTTATACATAATGTCCTTATCCGTATGTTCATAACATATGCGAATAATGCATGCAAGGCATTTGAAATATAAAGACTTAAGGCAGCTTTGAAAAAATGTCTAATGAAGCACATATAATTGTTCTAGCTCTCTTGTTCTTCCCATAAACATTAACAGAAGGCCTCTTTTTGGTATGTTGTTGGCTGGTCTTTACGTCATCATTGGTAGACTGAACTGTTGGAAAATGTTGAAATAATGACTTTTCTTTAAAAATGAGAACAACCAGAAGTCACAGAAGGAAAGATCAGAAATTTGTAATACTATTTCTGCGTTAAAAATTCTTAATTCACGTGACTGGGTAAGTGAGAAAGTTGTGACAATCGAAAGACGTTTTTGCTGAATTTGTAACGCAAATTTTGTTATTCTCAAGCCCCGGATGATATTGCTTTACATATTTCTTCTAGAAGAATACGCCAACACTTTCTCGCAGACAATGTCAAATTCAGTGAGCGTCATGGCGTGACATGACTTCTTTGTGAGTCACTTTTGGACTTAGCGTTATTTACCATAGTGCTGGTGCACATTTTTGTTCCATTGTCTCATAAGAGGTTGGTTAAAGCCATCAGGCCCTCATAATCCACACTAAAAAGTAACATCTGAAAGTTGATCAACATCTGTGAAAACGTTAGCTAGGCCAAATTATCAGGAAGAAATTTATACTTTATTGAAATAAAGGCAGTCGACAGTAAAGTAAATGGCAATAAATAGCTTGAGAGGAATGATAAGAGTAATGAAAATACTACTTAATATGCAAGGAGTATTGCAGATCATTGATATCACTCAGACAGAGCAAGATTTCAATGCAGTTATACATATCTGAGCTGATTCAGACAGCTAGTCTGAAATAACAAACTCTCGGTTTATAAGCAGCCATATGTAGAGCATGCTCAACATTTCTCGAAACTCCAAGAAAAATCCCTCTAACCGCTTCGAAAATGCGTTTTTTCATATATTCCTGGCATATATAAAATTTCGCCAATTTGGCGGTAAAAACTATGTTTAAATCAAGTCAAGTGCATTTCACCTAAAACTTGAAGTTCTAAGTGAGCTGTCTTCAGAATTTAAGCTTATTATAAATTCAGAATTCCAAGCTCTATAATGTGAGGCACAAAATAAATATCTTTAACTAGAGTACGGGGCCGCAAATTCGACTAATGAAATATAACAAAAACAGCTACACGAATTGCACGACGTCCAAGCCGTAGTAGTAGTAACTACAACAGTCACTATAGTAGTCGGTTAGTAACCACTACTATACTGACTGCTTCTCTAACTCATTAGAGACTCTAAATTTAGATTAAAAGTCTAAATTTAAAGAGTTTAAAAATAACTTCAACTATGCTTGCTTTAGTTACGTCGCTTTCATTTACTTTTTGATGTAATGGACTGATACCTGTAAAAAAAAGAGATTAATCATATCGGTACACGGAAATCAAATAATTGTGTTGGGACGTCATTTAAATTTTGACATATAAGCTGTTAAATTGTTACTTCAAAGTGGTTTAAGTATAGGTAGTTTAGACATTTAGTTCTTATAATGCAAAGTGAATTCTAATCACCTGTTAAGTACAACTTGTCCTAATCATCCTTTGTTTTCGATCAATTCTTGACTTTGAATTAACCTAGAATTCCAAATTCAAATAACACAGAAAATATGCTACATTTTAATTAAGATTTAATAAAACTTATCCACTATTACCTGCGGATTCTTACATATGCTTAAATTTGCACAGTATAGTAAAGAAATTAAATGGCTAAATCTAACCCCAGCTAGTGAAAGTCTTTAAACCTGAATAAATTTCTTTCCAGAATGAAGTTGGCGAAAAGCTGAAAAACGCGAGAAAAAAATGCATGCTTGTACGCTGGTAAAGTTATTTTCTGAAATCATGTATTTACACTAGAAACTGCAAGAAAGTATTAACATAAAAATAATGTTTTATTTAAAATAACCTTAAACCATTGTATTATGTTACTACATAATTTTAAATGTAAGGCAATAAAAATGATAACAGAATTTCCGTGTTCGTGAACAGATTCAATAAAAATAATGTAAGATATCTGTCAACTTACATTGTAGTCCTTACATACTTAGCAGAAAGAATTCAGACGATATTTTAAAACAAGAAAACTTTAACTAGTGAAGTGAAAGACATCCTAAATCTTGACTGAATCAGCACAAATTCGAAAGGAATTATTAAATGTTGTTTGAATACCACAGAAATATAACTCAGAACTATGTACTGCTTACAGACTTAAAATACTTTATAAGGTATAATCTTTGTTATACTGATCCTACGCGGAGTTAAGTTTGTTTTATTTTATTTTGGTTGTATCGAATATTTAAAAGAAGAACGCGCATACTACACTAGAAGACTATTAGTCATGCGATAAGTGGCAACAGTTCTAGACTTAAAAGGAAAAGAACGTAAAAGTCTAGAGAAGTTCAGTAATGAAGTTGTTAAGTCAATATTTGTGCGGATTAAATTTTAATAGGATTACAAATTTGTTTTGTTGTGAAACGCGACGTTGTTAGAAAGTCTGAGAAGTGCTTCAAGGATGGTGGTGATTTTCAGATTTGAGTAATAAACGCAGTTTTATACATGGATTGAAAAATTAAAGATTCTCTTTCAGGAATTGTAGGAAGCAATTACATTTACAAATTTGCATAAAAATTAATGCACTCGCGTTACTTTAGCTCTTTGTTACTTTTTTTCACTTTCGTTTCATTATAATTTCACATTTAAATTATCGTATTTTCGCGAATTAAATGTGCTTCACAGTTCGTTTACTTCTTTCTCGTTTTATTTATGTACTTGTTTAAATGGATCTTTCAAAAATTTGGTCTACAAAATTATAAAGACATTTAATTTCAGAACAACTGGGGAATACATGTAATGTCTTCCATGGATAACTCAAAAGTCAGGATTAATTCAAGAATAGTTAAAGAACATTAAAGAAAAAAGAGAACACCCTTCATTATACTTAACAGGAAAATGTTATTAATAACTTAGGTGCACTTTCTAGTAGTTTTATCTGGAAAGTAAGTGCATTTGTTACAGGATGCCATTAACGTACTAAGTTGACTTAGGTTTCTTGCAGTGGCGGCTCTTAATAAGCACTGTGGAATTGCAGCACCCCCTGTTTCCACTTATTATTATTTTTAATATTTAATATAATGAACCCTTTTTTCTTTAATTCTTTCTTTATACTTCTACAATATATAATCCTTAAACTTAATGTCAGTAGCCAACCTCCAGTTTATGAAAAAGGTACGAAAGTTTTTGTATGGAACTGCGCTTCACAAGGCTGTTCTGCGAAAGCGCGTACAGAAAGCAGCACTGGAGCCAGGGAGATAAAACAGCACTGTGGCTCTTGCAGTATTTTACAGAAAACTTTAACCATGTCCTTGCATCCTCAAGTAATAAATTCTGTGACTGTAAGTGAACTTCAAGAGCTTTCGTTTTGATGCGCTTGCAATGCTTTCAATATAGAAAAATTTCCTCAGTTGTCATCCAGAGATCGAGGAGAAAATTATTGATCTCTTCGCGCAAATTAAAACAAGAAGAATGGTTTTCATTTTTAAATGAATAGGTAAAGCTTGAACTGTAACAATTTAAGTTAAAGTAATTAAGAAATGTTTAATTTTTCTTTTGTAAAATTTCATAGAAGTTTCAAAATAAATTTTCTTTTTATGCATGTTTGTTTCCCTTTACACAGGTTTAAAACAAAGGTTAAATTTTTTTGGAACAGCACCCCCACTAATTTTAGCTACGAGCCGCCACTGTTTCTTGTGAGATTATCAGGCAACTTAGCCATTTTCTTAATGCAGCCACAAACTCAGAATAAGGTTTGAACAACTTTTTCATTAAAAACTTCAAATGCAGTATTTAAGTTATAAGGTATTTTCTGCCTGCTTTCCGCATGCCTTCATGGAGTAACTGGAAGTCCATTCGACGTTTTTGACAGAGTTTGAATCTCGGCCTGAGACACTGCACATTTTTCACGTTTCCAGCGTCAAAGACCTAAATGAATCTAAGTGGCGCCCGAACTAAAAGGTGGTGGATGATGATTCTTTGCCTCCAGGATTTGGCGGTTGGATCCCGTTATCCCCAATCACCTTTTAAAAGGGGGAGAATATAAGGTATTTTTGATATCCTTTCAGAGTGCCTTCGGGGTGTACTTGGAAGCACATTCGACGCGTATTTCGGCAGTCCGGAGTTCTAATCCCGGCGAGAGCACTGCAAATTTTTTACGTAATCAAAAACCCTAATGAATTTGCAAAGTGAACAACAAAAAATATCAAAGTGATTAACGCCTGAGTTTACAAAGAAAGTCTTATTACGTTTTGGCTACTTCTTAAATGAGCGAGCCAAATGCTAAAGCCGCACTAAAAAATTCCAATTGCTCGGACGAGTAGTGTCACGTAGATCAGGGTTTTTGGCAACAGCTCTCTTCTTACGAATTTCATTTTTATATACGTTAACTAAACTGTATGCTGCTGGGAGCCGACGAAACTAGAGACAACAGTACAGGTAAAATAGTAAGATAATGCCTTAATTAATTTAAAACTTTACCTTTGCCCTTATCAAAATTTAAGCTATTCAGAAGCAAAGTCTTAGTGACTTTGATAGAGAATTTTAGAATTCTAAAACTGAAACAAAGCTTTCACATATAATTAGATAAATCTTATAACAATAAATTGATGTTACAGATGACAGACAGTTTTTACATCTAAAATTAATCTTGACTCCGGAAAATATTTTAATATATGAAATGACACTTCTAGTTCCATAAATACTAAGTAAATATCGAACTTACGATTTACAACAATCTTTTACTTTAACCGTTTACTTTAATACATATTAAGTCTTCTCCGCTCTCCAGTTCTGTAGCGAGCGAACAAGTGCGTATTTATGTTATGTCAAGACAACGTCTAGCTCCTATTTCGAATCCTAAATTGTTAGTTTGTTAGATACGTCAGACCTCAATTTGTAGAGTCATTAGGTATTTGAAGTTGGAAAACCTGAAAAATGAGCAATGCCCTCGCAGGGACTCGAACCTCACGAATACGCGCCGAGTGTGCTGACCACTACACCACGAAGGCAGGCTAAGAAGACGAGAGAAATACCTTATGCTATATCTTTTCTAATCAACGGCATAACCACATTTTCAAAATAATTGTTCACGAATGTCATATATCCAGCTAGAATGGATGCTAAGGAGAAAATCATTCTGAATCACGAATAAGATATGCGAGTACTCAAACATTGCAAGATTTTATAACAAGTGTACATTAAAGATTTACACAGCATTAGAGATGGAATAGAAAATATGGTGGCTAGATGCAACAAAATTTGCCACGAACAGAACTTGATTAACCATTAAGCAAAATTAGCACGACCTTAGGGCATCAAGAAAAAGGGGCTCCACAGGAAAAAAGGGTACGACAAAAATATCCATTGCCCAGTTTTGTAGAGACATTAGGTTATTTAGAAGCAGGAGACATGAAAAATGAGCAACGGCCTCGCCGATACTCGAACCACGGACCTCTCGAATACGCGTCAAACGTAACGTGCTGGCCACTACACCACGAAAGCATGCCAAGAAAGCGGGAGAAATACCTTACAGTTTTACCATAGGATGTATGGTGCAGCTAACCGAAGGCCAAGGGAGAGAAAACGGGAGAAAAACGCGTAAATGTATGTGGAGGCACTAAACGTTTTTAAAGCGTTACGGGGTTAAATGTGTTAATACGGCCTTTAAGCGTCCTAATGCTGGCCACGAAAATGTAAAATCAGTAGCTGCGTTTTTCAAAAGGCAGATGCTATGGAACAGAATACGTTACCGCAGAAAACAAAGGAATGCGAGTTTTGCGTATATTCAATGAATCAAAATATTTCTTTCAGACTTCTAAGTTTTCTGTCAATTAAGACGCTGCGAAAGTTTCTTAATTTAGCCACTGTTACTAATAGCGTTCTTAAGTAAAGCTAAATTTAAACTAAAATCATGTTTCTGTACTCGTGATGGTAACTTCGCAAATTGCAATAACTGTACTTGGAATTTTATGAATAGAAAAAAAAAAGAAAGCCTTAATTTGCTTAAAAGTGCTGTGATACAGAACATATGTGATAATAAGCTGCTTTCATCCTGTCAACTGCAAAATGAATTTCGTTATTTTAATTTCAGTATTTTAAATATAAATAATTATTATAAGATATTCCATTTCTTTGGTAATATTCTAAAAAAGAATCTTTTGGTAATATTAAAAGTAATTTTAATATACCTCGTGGATCCTACATAGTCTAAAAAGATTTGAAACTGACTATATTTAATATTTTATAAAATTCATATTATATCGGGTCCAAATATAGCTTTGAAATATTAATAAATATACTGGTCTTGCAATCAATGTATTACGAGACAAAACTGAAAAACAGTTTGGGGTAGACCAAGTCTTTTTGTAAACTTGTATCTAACAGTTGCAGAAGCAAGAGCATAATTAGAAGATATTTTATAAGAATTTTTAAAATTATGCTTCAGTAAAAATTTGTTACGCCCTAGAAGAATTCTGGGTTTTCATACAACTACCTAAAAAGTTTAAAGATGAAACACATATCATATGCAAGAGATGTTTTCAACTATTCTTATTATATAACAAAGTAATGTTTTGTATTTGGAAAAGTATATTAAAACTCTCCTTTTTGCCGCAGTCTCCACAGCGTTAGCCTTCTTATTGTTCTTAGAAGAAAACGTTGCGCAAGAGTTTTAGATTGACTGCGAAGAATTATGTTAATTACAATATTTGAGCTAATAATGAAATAAGTAAATTAATAATCGTTGCCAGTTTCAGATGGGATAATTTAATACTTCTGAATCCCCTTTATTATGAAAATGTCATTTAGTATTGCCGTATTTCAGTCTTTCCTTTGAATACGTTCGTTATAGAAATACGAAAATATAATACCAGTCTGCGATATCAAGAAAACGAATAAATTTAGTGCCGTTATAGGTAAATCGTAGTATCATTTGTATAATGTAATATGAAAGCTTCGCAGGAAAAATAAGATTATATGTGCAGGTCCATTTAACATTGAGGTAAATGGCTCGTGCCAAGTTGGCGATTGCTTTGACACCTGTTTTTTTTCCCTCTATATTTCGCGAGGAAGCGTCAAAAGTCGCCAAGCTTGGTGACCATTTGGCGAGATTTTGGTTCGATCCTCATGTAACTATAACTGGTCCGATCCTCATGATGCGCTTTGTATTGCTTTGTGTTCGACTTTCTTAGTAGTTTGAAATGCTAACTTACAGATTGTGCTCTGTAGTACCGGGACGAGCTGTACGAGTGATTTTGCGTGAAACGTTCCAGAAATGATAAGTGTTTTTGTAAAATAAATTTCATGAAGCTTTCATCGGTTCTCTGTGCATTCAATCCATTACGAGCCTATACGCAAGTAACAGTGTCGTGTTCCTAAGTTAATCTAAAGGTATATCCATATAGTATTCTATAAAACAGTGATTCTCAATCTCTTTTTTTTTGTCGCGGCACACTTTTAACGATTTCAAAATCTGGCGGCACAGAAAGAAAACGATAAGTTTAAAAGTTATTTATTTGCCAATAATACACTGTGTAAAATAGTTTATGATAATAATTTTGAATGCAAAATAAAATAATATGTACTTAATTACAAGTTAATAATAAGAATTACAAGTAATAATTACAAGTTAATAAGAATACTTCTAATCAAAAATTTGAGCTTGATGTTTTTTGATAATTTCATTTATATTTGACAATGCTACTCTCGTTATCATATTCTGCATTTAACAGTCTCGATCGTTTATTCGTTTTTATGTTGGTTAATACTGAAAATCTGAATTCACACAAATAAGATGTAAAAAACTGAAATGATATTTTGAAAGCTTTTTTGGCCACCATAGGATAATCGCATCTAATGTTAATCCAAAACGATTTAACTGATTCTTCCGAATATTTTAAAATTAAATCTCGATTATTAGAAAGCGAAATTAGTTCTTCTTCTTCATTCAAAGTTAATTCAAATACAGAAGTATTCGTTATCACAAATGGACTACGAACCCTATCAAATTTGTTTATATCTAAAATTTTGAAACAATGAATAATTCTCTCCTCTAATGTTGTCACATCATCAATAACAATTTTACGAATAATTTTATTAAAATCTTTTGGGACTGACTCAAACTTTTCCAAATTGCTTTCCTGAGCTTCATTCTTCCATAAAGTTATTTGTTTTTGGAGTCTCACCAATTTATCTGTTGAGTTTAATACATTTTCTTTCGGCCCTTGCATACTTGAATTTTTTTTATTAAAAATAATAAAAATATCTGATGAGTAAGCTAGTCTCCCCATCTGCACCAATCAAAACTTCTTAATTTAAATTATGTATTGAACGTGCGTGAAAATGCTGCGAAATGCGCTCTCATCCGGAGCACCAAAATCGGCTTGGATAAAACGATTGGCGCGCTTATTAATGTCTTAAAACCGAATTTGACCATTTCTCATGTGCATCGTATACTAGGATTAAAACCATTATAATTTTTACTATATACATTTCTAAAATTTGGCGGCACACTTTAAGAATTTGCGGCACACAGAAGTGGCCCCTCACAGTGATTGAGAATCACTGCTATAAAATATTTTGCACTTTTACCTGGACCATTCAATCTATAATCCCTACTGATAAACCATATTAAACTTTAAAATAGTTCTTTTGGGTGATAGTTGAAACCAGTATCCCTTCAGATTTTATTATAATTACTAGCGGGCTGTGGTCGAAGCAAAATTTATAAATTCTAAGTACACCTAAAAAGAAAATGTATAAAAACATTTCAATATGAATAAAAAATCAGTTGATTCTTTCAAAAAAAAATAAATTCGTAAATTAATTTTTTGTTGCCAAGCCACGAAACAAAAACCTTTGACACTTCATGTATGCGTATGACGCCATGATTTAAATTTAATGTAATACAAATGAGTGCGAAAATTAGCGTTTTCAGAATTCTAAATTAATATCTCGACTGATCAAAGTCGTACGAAGATGAGAATGGTAGAAGTAGCTTCCCACGAAGTTTTGGAATCCGGGGGGGGTACCTCTCTTAAAACTCAACTCCCTGCCTTTCTGGAGGAGATGATGTTGTAAGCAAACAGACAGACAGACGCGCATAGAGTTTAATAGTATAGATTTTTTTCTTCTCAGATACTTTGAACTAAATATGAATAAATGTTTCAAGTGTGAATCACAACTAACAAGAATGCAAGCATTGCTGTCTTTACAAAGACATTAGAGTTTATATATTTTAATAAAAGTATTGAATTTTTTGTAAACATAATTATGTTAATTTTTTTTTAAATTAGTGCTTTTTATATTTCATAAAAGATAAAAATGAAAAGTTAAAGAATCACGAAGCAAAACAAGAAACAGAAAATGAAGTAAGAAAATATCCCAAGGCAAGCAGCGCTTCAAAATCAGATTTAAGTGCGTCGTGAATTAAGAGAGGGAGGGAGAAAAAAAAAACGAGCTAACTGTAACCGTCCTGCTGTTTTTTCACAGTTCCATGCAAGTTGAGCAAACGAGAGAGAGAATCCGCTCCCCGGGATATTGACTAATGGACGAGGGAAGTGCATTAGAACTCAATATACTTCCACCGCGAATCACTTTTTTATTTTATTTTTAGTTAGCGCAATTAGATTCAACGCCGCTAAACACCGCAATTAACTCTTCGTTGATGCCTTTTTTTAGAATTTTGCCTTCCATTTCTTGAAATTTTTTTTGCGAACAAAATTAGTGGTTTTTCATTTTTTCTGTATTTCCCTTTTTCCGTTCCCTCTACGTTATTTTTCCCCTTCCAATTCGATTTGAATATCAAGAGAAAAACGCGATGACAATGTCATTTCGGAATTGATCATCTTAATGTTTTTGGCCATCATTTTTGGTTTTTCTTAATGCTGTAAATGCCATATCATCAATTTAATAGGTTTGCTCATATAGCTTTTTTCGCAGAACTCTAGCACTGAAACGCAGGCACATATGTTAAAATTTAATATAGTTTAGATTTATGTAGTGATACTCATTTTATCCAAGTTAGATTTTCAGGCTATTTCCCCCCATCTTAAAACTAATTTTGTTTATTACACTTATTTGAAAAATATGATGTTGCCAGCATTTCTATTTCTCCACTCTTTTTCAATAACCACATAATATCAAAGTAAGTTTTTATATTAAGCGTGTAGCAGTTTCAACAGTCAGCATATTGCAATAAAATAAATAAGATTTTGTAAGCATTTCAGATGTAATTTTAGCTAAAAATGTTATCGCTCATTTGGCTATTTATTCAACAAAAATCTGAAATTAGAATACAGAAGGTAAAAGCCAAAGGTTTCCGGTCTAGTGAACTTCTAAGAGTTGTTTATTTTTCAGTATTCCTTTGTATTTCGACACACGTTTTACATTTTTTTAATTTAATAATGCAAAATTGTACTTGAGTAATAGAAAGGTAATCTTCGGTGCCCTTAAAATGTAGTTTGAAGTTTTGTCAGCGAAATGTTTCAAAACTGCTTATGTCTTTACTTATCCTTATAAATTCCTCATATAATTTCCTTATATATTATATCATTCTCATAAATTCCTTCACGAAATTCAGATTTAAACTAAATCTGGACTGTAAAGGGTACTGTCAATTCCCTGAAATCCACACTTCGTTTTTTCTTTATTGGCAATGAGAGCTATATGAACTTCAGCAATGCATGAGAGAAGATTAACTCCTCAACCCAACATATCGTGTGCTATCAGTATAATTTCATCACGGAATTCATGCGAAATACTTGCATAATATTTCCCATTCATGATCGTGTTCCTTTCTTTAAAGTTCTTCCTTTGAAGAGGATCCGTTAACAGTTAAAAGAGATTGTGGTCGTAATCTTTCTTATAACAATTGCCACACTCTTGATTTTGTTGAATGAATGTGGGCACCCGTCTTGCAGAGACCTTATTTATATGAAAATGCTCATGTAGAACGCAAAATTATTGTTTTGTAAGCATCAACTTGTGCTCCCAACTCTCTAGATTTTGATTTCCTGTCACGCAATAACTTTATTTCTGTCCTTTAATGAGAGAAATTTTTTTCTATGTCACCGCATCAACGATATCGTTATTCTCAAATGATTTTAATATCATCCAAACTTATTTTGCCCTTCCTTTCACTATAGACAAAATCATTATTCATCAAAATATTGTTTTACAGAGCCTGTTCACACACGTTTTAGACGATTTTCATTGTATTTACAGAAACATTTTGTTTTAATGTTTGCGTTTTAACTGTTCTTCACTGCGTTCTTTGTGTGTTAAATGTTCTCTTATTCTTCACTATGTTTCGACACCATAAACCGCGTACTAATCTAAAGCAAATTTTCTGCTCAACGTCGTAACAAGGCGATCATATAAAGATCCTCATAAATATCATTTAACGAAAAGTTTTTTTGACGATTTGTTACAGATGAACACTCGATGAAAAAATATCATGTAAATGAAAATACAGTAGGCGCCGCTTAGTGCGATTCCGTTGGTTCACGGCTGTTTTGGTAACATTAACTGAATGATTGCCGCTCAGACGGTATAGTGGTTAGGGGAGCCTTCTGGTATACCGAACGGCCCGGGTTCGAATTCCGAAGAAGACATGGACATTTGCAAATGTATAGTGTCTTTACGGCATGGGACACTCTAAACATCTGCCGATCCGAAATTCCTCTCGTTTGGTTTGGCGGTAAGGGAGAGGAGTGGGAGACCCTCGGTTTCCCCTCTTCCTTAAAATTGGGGTGGAAGTAGATGTCCAATCTCCTTGAGGATCTAACAACCATTCTTCCATGAAAGTCAATGGACAAGATTACTACAGCAACCGAAAGATAACATTAAAAGATGAGATAAAACAACCTTCAAAATAGCAATGGAATTTAAATGATTTAATATAAACGTAACTAGAAACATATAAATACAGACATTCGCAGTTTTTAACCAGGAAAATGCAAACATTTATTTGTTTATGAACTGTTCATAATGACTTTAATGCAAAAGTTCATTTGTGAACTATTCAAAACATATCTATAAATTACTTGATTGATATATCCCTAAT
>KK115862.1:66985-197608 GCA_000611955.2 Stegodyphus mimosarum | reverse complement strand
AGAACATGAGAATGTAAAATTAAGCAAAAAAGCAACCTTAGTTTAGCGTATATGCGTTCAGCGAATTTTTATTTTTGAAAAGGGGAGATTGTGCAGAATTAATTTGTTTCTAAAGAAGAACCTGTGTGTTACCGTCCTTAAAATCGATAGATTTGTTCAAAATCTACACCTGACCAACTCCCACTTAACACTAAATGTATTAATTTGTATCCTACTACTCGATGTATTCCGTCTCTCTAAAGTACTTGCCTCAGTGGTGAATAACTGTAAGTGAATCTATTTCGCTGTTTCCGCGAAGGTAAAAGACATTGACATTTGTCAAATGGTCTACGTAATGACACCAGATTGGCTATAAAATTCCAAGGTATTACCTAGAAAATTAGTGATTTGCAAACAAAATACAGGGTGTTTCATATTGAATGAGACAAAAAGAATAGCATAGTGCAAATTCTTTAAATGATTTGTTAGGCCGAAATACACTCTTAGAAAAAAACGACGCACCAAGGAGTTATCCGAATGGGACGAAAATGGGTAGAAGTGATGTACATGTACAGAAAAACAAATGATTACAGTTTGAGAAAAATGGGATGATTTATTGAAGTGATAGAGCTTCACAAAGTGAAAAAGTCAGTAACGCGTTTGTCCACCTCTGGTCCTTTTGCAAGCAGTTATTCGGCTTGGCATCGATTGATAGATGGTGCGGATGTCCTCCTGAGGGATATCGTGCCAAATGTTGTCCAACTGGAGCGTTAGATCGTCAACATCCCGAGTTGGTTGGAGGATCCTGCCCATAATGCTTCAAGCGTGCTCGATAGGAGAGAGATCCGGCAACCTTGCTGGCCAAGGTAATGTTCGGCAAGCACTAAGGCAAGCAGCAGAAACATGTGCAGTGTGGGGGAGGGCATTATCTTGCTTAAATGTAAGACCCTGGTGGCGTGACATGAAGGGTAACACAACGGGCCTTCACGTTCTGTCGTTTCTCTCGGCCTACCGCTTCCTTCTTGACGCTGTGTGTGGCCATGGTTCACCCATTCCTGCCAACATCATCTAATAGTGGCATCGCTCCTCCCAAATGTCGAGCTATTCGCCGATAAGACCAATCGGCTTTTTTGAGCCCAACTACAAGACCTCTCTCAAATTCTGACATGTGCGCATATCGTTCGCGCACCTGTATGCGAGGTATAGTTACTGTCTACCACAGCTCATGGAATGAAATTCGTGAAGAATTTATGACCTAGAATCGTAATTTCTCCTCTTAAATATCCTGCCAGTTGCGCAGATCAGATGCGCTGTAGCGGCAACCGTTCATTCATTGGCAACTAAAATGTAAAATTTTGCATTTTTCGTCGAAACCTGTATGCATATTAATTTGTGTCCAATTTGCTTTACATCTTCTCGGTGCGTCGTGGTGCGTCGTTTTTTTTGTCTAAGAGTGTACATTAATTCTGAAACTATTTCAAAGTTCTAGCTGGCAACAACGAAAATGCTTCCGGTTACGAAATCGCCGTTAGAGGCACTGTTAATCAAAATGGCGTCATCCATGCAGAAGAAAGCATACTGTGTTTTGAAATACGCCAAAATATCGTCGTTTGTCGTCGTTCAATTACATTTTCGAGAGAAATTTGGTAAAGAATCACCGCGTCGTCGCAACATCGAACGGTGGGTGAAGGAGTTTCAGAACACGAGCTGTTTGAAAGAAAACCAGCCCAAGAAGAACAACAAACAAAAACTGCAGTGATCGAGAAAATTCGTGTAACAATTTTACGAAGTTCCAAAAAATCCACGCGTCGTAAGAGTGCTGAGCTCAATGTGCCTCAAGTAAGGCTTTGGTATGTGCTACGGAAATGTATACATTAAAAGGTATAGCAAGACCGACCATAAACCTTTCAGGTGGTGCAGGCTGTTAAAACCTTCCGACAAACAGTTATATAAAGCTTTCTGTGAGAATCTGAAAGATAATCTGGAGGTAGTTGACTTCGCGAATATATTTGTATTTATGGAGGAAGGTACATTTTGCTTTTATGGCAAAGGTAATCGCCATAATTTACGATTTTGAGGCGCGGAAAATCCACATGATGTAAAGCAACATGAGCGTGATTCTCTAAAGGTGAACGTTTTCTGCACCATTTCCAGCAGTTGCACTTTTGGTCCTTTCCTTCGTGGAAAAATCGATTTATGGATGCATTTACCAAGATATATTATCAGTGGGATTGTTCCCTCAGTTGGAGGAAGGGGTTTGCGTTTCCATTCAGCAGCAAGAGGGCTCTTTACCACACTGGCATAAAATCGTAACGCCAGTATATGAACGATAGTCTACCCCACTGCTGGATTGGCTGTGCTTGGTTAAACGATATGCCACTGCTTTATTGGCCATTGAGATCTCCAGCTCTAACCTCTTGTGATTTATTCCTGTGGGGTATTGTTAAAGACAAAGTATTCGTGCCTCCATTTCTCCGGGACTTATCAGCTGAAGCAGCGGATAAGTGAAGTGCTTGAAGGATAGTCTATCACGAGTTGGCAGGAACTGAAAGACTGCGTAGATGTTTGCAGTGTTACCGCAGGGGCAGACATAAAAAGTCTATTGAAACTTGGATAACCATCGTTTCACTGTAAATTTGATTTATCAAATTAAAGTAATTACAGCATTCACGGGTATGCTCTTTCTTTTTGTTCTATTTAATATGAAGCACCCACTGGCTAGGATCTGTACTTAGGCAGTCTCAACCAGGGGGTATATAAGTTGGCTTCACAGGACTAGAACCCGAGTTTACTCAGGTTGGTTCAGGCTTGGCAGGGACCGTACTGGCACTGTCGTGTCTGCTCCTCTGGCTGTGGTGGAGTTACAACATGGTTTAGATTAGCGGATTGTCCTTGGGGTTTTGGCTGTCCTGGGTCAACACTTGGGGATTGACTTTCTTACTCGTCATAGTGGCCGCTTGGTAGTCCACTCTACAATTTCCGTGTCATTCCCATTTTTCATCATTTTTTCCTCGTCCCCCTGGGTTGCGACCCCACCGACCGCCCTTCAGGGTTTGAGGCGCTTCACCGTGTAGAGGTCTTAGTTACCAGGTCTGGGAGTCCCTTCTGCTAGTTGAGGTTGTACATGAAATGCAATGCAGTAATCAAGGAAATACGTGCTCAGTACAGTTCTTAAGCCTAATACACATATTTTTAATAAACATCTTTTAAATAAGGGCAAAAATGCTATATTGTAGCAAAGGTCCGTGTTACGTGTCCGTGTCCGTGACACTTGTACGCAAGTTATGTCTCAAGTAGTGTAGCTTGGATTCTGGAAAGAAAACACGTCTTTAAGTCATAAGGTTTAAATATAAACAATTCAAAGAGAATATGATTGACTGAAATATAAACCTTGCTGTTTGGCGATTTAATTCTTGACTGGCGACATTTCTGTGTTGCTTGGCGATTTTTATAATCTATTTTCCCTTGATCTGGCGATTTTACTTCAGTTTAAAAATTTATTCTTTATGATTTCGATCATATTAACCGAACTTTTGTTCGCAATAAGCAATGTAATTTCCCTGTTTTTGTATACAAACGGGCGGATCTCCTTCAAGTAGGTTCAGACTTCATTTTCAAAACCTTGATTGACATAATTGGTTTCGACCTTTTCTTTCTTTTGCTTTTTAAACAACTTTCATTTATTTAAGCTGATAATCTGTTTAATTATAATTTGTCTAGATTTCACCCTAAGTTACAGGGTTTAAGTTGTGATACAATACAGGAAGCATGGAAGCTTTATTCAACTGGTAATTAAATAATCACCAGAGGAAAAATAAAGCTGGTTATTTATGATAAATAATAAACAAAGATCAATATTGAAACTATTTTGATTAGTTGCAGATTTTATTTAACTTAAATTTAAATTTTATGAACTTTAATTTGTACTTATTTTAATTAAACATTTTTTATTATTGTTATTATTCCAAAGGGACAATTTTCCCAGAAGAACTATTAATTCCGTTTTGGCACTTTGCGTTGATTCAATACTAGCGTTGTTCCACTTTTCAAATTGTTGCCAACAAATATTATCACCCGGTATTATATTTAAAAAAGGTACTTACGTACTATGACGACTACCTTGGCGACATTTGGAGATAAAAATCTTCATTGGCATTTTTTAGTTTATGTTTCTAAATTAAATAAAAGAACTTTAACGAATTTTTGATAAACAAACTCAAGGATTTCAAAGCGAGCAATGGCGAAGTTGTACAGAAAAAAACACTTTTATCTCCAGCGCTCGGCACTGTATATCGTAAATTCTAAAGATAGACTCATTTAAATATTATTTTACGATATTACTCTTGAACTGAGTTTTATGGTTTAAGTGCGACGAACATGATATTTAATAAATAAAAGTAACGCACAAAATGTTGAAAAAACTCCTCTTTGGATGTAATTTAAAATCCGAAGCCTTTTAGATATTAATTTATTTATCATTATTGAAAAAATCAGACAAATTTATAAAGTATTCATTATATAACAAATAATGGAATGAAACATATTATGTTAAAACATAGAAGTATATTGCCAATGCTTATCAGTTTTGCTTAAAAATAATTCTTATATATTCACGTCTACTAGAGTTGAAATGTGAGATGAATTCATTTTCGATATTACTAAAGAAACAAGCAACTTCAATATAGGTAAGTGTAACATTTCTTGCCAGGCTTATTCTGATGGAAACCCTTTATTTCATTAAAAATACGTCATTTACCAAATGGAAGCTCTATGTTACTCTGATTGACGACTTTAAGAGACCCCAGTTACCATTGCAATCTAATTACATTAAAGGCGACGTACTATTCCCCCTGGCTGTTTTCCAGGTAGAGACAAGTCTTTGGACAACCCCTCGAAAACAATTATTATTACGGATCGTTCGTGACTCCTGGACGATTTCACTTCTGGAATTTACGTCTCTGGCAATTGCTCGCCTCACACTAATTAAAAACAGGAAATTTGTAGCTTTTCGGTAGTGCGGGAAGCATAACTTATTAAGTTAATGGGAAATGGGGTTTAGCTAATGGTGGGATAGATTTTACAAAGAGAGATGAATACAAGTATTTCTCGAATATGAATCTCGAGATGGAACTGGGATTTTCGGGCTACACCCTTGTGCAAGTAATAATGTCTGCCTTGAAACATCACAGTTGTTGAGATACCTGAGGAACATGCCAGTTTGGTTTAAAAGCGAACCTTGTTTTACATTAACAGTTGTGAAAACTTTTGTATTATTTTCGGTATCTAAGTAAGCTGATAATCAGTTTAATTAAAATATATCTAGAATCCATCCTAAGTTACGAGGAACGTTTGATACAATACAGAAAGCATTTCGAAAAAAAAAATGGATTACTGTATAAAAGATCTGGTGTTTTTGATGGATTTAAATGTTTACTCTTCAACAATGGTATGTTATATTTCTTCAGATTTTATGACGCAGGGTCTGTGATACGCAGGAATTAACATATCATGTGCCTGGGATTCCATTTTCAAGAAGATTCTTAAATTATCCTATTACTTAAAATACTAAAATCTTATGCATTCGTATTTAATTTTAGGATTTTGAAATATTAAATTAAAAGCAGAATCATCAAAAGACATGATTGTTTCAATCCTTGAAATAAATTGAATCTTTCAAGTTGTAGAGACATTAGGTTATTTCGGAAGCAGTAAGGATGAAAAATGAGCAAAGCCTTCGCCGGGAATTGAACCAAGGACCTCTCGGTTACGCGACGAGCTTGCTGACCACTACACTACAAAGGCATACGAAGAAGGCGGGAGAAATACCTTACAAAGTCTATATTTTATTCATATTGTTGCGTGCGTACGGGTTCGTAATAGATGGAATGCACAAGTTCGATGAAAAGTTAATACAATTTATCCTTATTGCAAGAAATATAACAAATCGCTGGAATTTTTCTCAGAGATATTCTTATAAGTGTTCGCAATATCAGGCACTAATAATCAGTAGAATACGTTAAATAGAACGCAATACAACCAGTAGCTGTACTTTAAACTACTAAAAACGTTAAAATACAAAGCAGTTCAAAGAAAGAGAAAGCTAAACAAATCGCAATAACAGTAACTAAACAACTGAGCTGAGATGTTCTCTCTCTGGCTTGTTATAGGTTTTAATCAGTCACGAGAAATTTCTGGTAATTTCTTTGCTTCTCGAGATTTCTGAAAACTAGAAGAGTAGAATTACGATTACAGCTGAGACAGTAGTCAATTACATTTATTCAATTTAAATATAAAATACGAGATATGTATTTATTAAATGTTAAATGCACGTGCTCCTGTATTTTTACTTTTCCGGCGCAGCTTTCTCTTAAAATATGTCTCGTACTGCATTGCACGAAGAAATAAAACAATTTTAATTAGAATTCTACTAAAATTAGCTATTTAAATACCAAATTCTTAATAATATACTTAATTATTGATATTGTAAATGATTTAGTTGCATTAATTTGGGCATATTTCAATAACATAATTAACCTTCAGAATAAAATAGTAAGAATTCTTTAGGATCTTACCTGTTTTGCACTTTCTTTTAGAAAAACCAAGGACGCGGAACAAAATGTGTAAGTTAATAAACTTAATGCATAACTGAGAAATAAATTGAGAATTTCAAAATTGAAAGTACAAAAAAATGAAATGCAAATTTCTTGTTTACTTAACGTTGAATGAAAAATATTAAATTATAAGGTTATTTCACTTAATACTTTCCATGAAAAAGAATTTGCTACAGGGCATCTATTATGCTTAAACATCGGGTGGAAGGAGACTATGATAGGTTTTGTTCTCCGCTTCCTGTTCTACAAATCGGGCTTCCTGTTTTACAATTGCTTACCTAAAATATCCTATTGCAATAAGCTTATCCTCTTTTTAATTTTGAAGAAAACTTAAGGACAAGAACATTTCCCAGAACCTGCGCAGAATTAAATTTGCCGAATTGAAGATGTACGGTGTTATTTAAAAAAAAACTTTGATATTCAGTAAACTCCATTTCATTCATTAGCAACACTCGATCGCAAGGGGCTGCCGTATTGGATTCTATGATCATATTAAATTACAAATAATCTGTGTACTAAAACTGGAAAGTGATTTCAAAATACAGTAGAACTTCTGTAAACCAGACCTCTGAAACCGAGGTTACCAAGCCGGCAAACAAAGTGAACAGAAAAAACAGAGGGAAAATCAGAAACATTCGCGGATTTTATAAGTGGCCTTTCTTATATGTAATAGCCCTATGATCTCTGACAACAGTCTCTTGCCTACAAATTATACCGATGAAAAACCTGAAATGATTTTTTATTTAAGGAAAGCCTTCTGGCTTTTCTTATAGATAATAGGTCATTTAAGGACCTTCCTTTTGCGTAGAAAAATTGTGGCTTAAATGCCTTAAAAATGAAAGCGACGCTAACTTGTAATTAAATCGTAGATATATTTCATAAATAAAGTGTTGATATTTCTAAATGCATAAATGTAGAAAACAGTAAAAGAAATTTTGAAGTTTTGTGTGATGATAAAAATCTTTCGTGGCATAGATTCGAAGAACAATAAAAAACTATAGTGGTGCTGTGGAAATTCTGACTGATGAACGAAAAATGAGAAAATTAGCCATGTTCAAATCTTGATTTTGGTTTATTTTGATTATGACAAAGTACACGAAGGCTCTCTGCCTAAAGGGAGAGATGTCTTCGTGGAACGCTTTTAAAAGGTGACTGCCTCATATATGCTCTACATATGGGGAAACTATAAAAGATTCCATATAGTCAGCCTCGAGATTTGAAATCTGTCTCGAACACCAATAATCAGCGGTTTCACTGTTGGGCCGTTAATAGATGTTGAAGCTTTGAGCAAAGTTCTTTAATATTCCAAGCAACGTCTTAATGCTTCTGTTATCCATCTTTTGTTAATAAAAAAATGTCATGTTCGTTCGCAAGCTGATAGAGTTTTACGGCTATCACAAAGCCGCCCAACCGGGATATTGCTTATTAACTATGACTGCCGTACCGAAGGGCCCGGTTTCAAATTCCGGAGAAGGCATGGATGTTTGCAAATGTAAAGCGTCTGTGCGGCATGGGATCACTCAAAATATGCGGCGAGCCGAATGTCCTCTCCAAAGGCTGTGGTAGTGAAAGAGGTCTGAGGGATGTGGCCTTCTTCTGACGAGCGTGATTAGAGATTTATATTATTGCAGATGAGCGCGACATTATTCTAAAAAAGCGAGATTAGTCACAACAGACTATCAAAAAAACGGTTAACAAACTTTTTCAAAATTAGTATATTAGTTAATAAATTTAAAAAACGCCATTATGAAAATGCCTGAGTTTGCTTATTATATAGTTTTCTCATGAATATTTTTGCCACAAAATAAAATCTTGTATTTGGTAAATAAAAGAAACAAATTTGATCTAAAAGTAAGAATGTATGAAAATTTTGTGAGTTGTGTTTGAGCATTTATTTTTAGAATTCCATATAAAACAATTTCAGAAAATTTTGACACGATTTGAAATGTAATCTCTATTAACCGAATTTTCGATTATCGGAGGTGATTAAGATTTCAGTTATTTCAGATAATCGCTGTTCTACCGTATGCTAAAACTCGTAAAAAATAGAGGCTTCTGTCGACACGTTCTCTTTTGTCTAATGGTGACATCCGATAGCAAGGGGCAGCCATTTTAGATTTTGAAATTATAATCTCTTATGTACTAAATACGGACGATGCTATTTTAAAATGCATTGACGCGAGTAATATGCAGATGCTTTTATCAGCCTATTGTCCTTTCGTTTCGTGGCGACACCTGATCGCCAAAGTGAACAAACTGGACTCCACGACCATATTGGATTCCTAATCAGAATCTTCTCACGCGCAGTTAAACTTTATTTTTACTTGGGAGTTCAGAACATAGTTATTTAAATATATTTTTGCCTACGGTTAAATTTTTCTTTCTTTTCGAGTTTTTTTCCGTCCAAAAAAAAGTGGACACATTGATAATTAATGGCGGATATTTATTGAAGATTTTACCTTTATTCGTTTTGCGCTTTTCTGTATATTATTTCTAGCTTGTTATAATTTTTCTTGAGTTACTTAATTATGTTAGTATTTTCCACTTTCAAATGTAATATATCACTGATTCTGTAATTTATTTATTTATAATTTAATTACTGATTTTAACTGCTGTTCTTTCATATATTTATTTACAATTGGAAATTAGTTATTAACAGAACCCATGATTTTGTCCCTGGTAGGCAACTCTAAAGGGATATTATCACTTTACACACATAATATCTTAAGATATTCTCAACTACTCTGAATTAATTTACCTATGATATTGCCCTCAGGTGGCACTGTCATAAATGACGGATAGATCTACTGCTTGTAATATAGAGACCTTTTCGGAGAAAGAAACTTGAAAAATCAATTTTACTCCTACCAGGCTTCAAGTCGCGACTTTTCCAGACTTTCTAACCATTTACTGAACGAAAATACGCACAGGGAATTTCGGTAATTCCTTACGTTCTGTTCTGTTCATAAAAGCCTCATAATGTTTCCTCTTAAGTTCGTAATCCTCCTACATTTTTTTTCTTAAAGCAATACTTTGACGGTGACTGGAAGGGTAGGAAGTCGACCAAATTCAGGTGCCGAGAAATTATCAGAAATTACAACTTAGTTTGAAAGCTGTAGGGATTATTTTAATTTCCTAATAGTTATTTTTAATTTTGAAACCTTTTCCTTTAAATTCTTGTTTGTCACCTACAACTCCTTGCCAGAATGACATTTCAGTATCGCGTTTTATGCGACACTGAATTCTCAGAAAAGCGTGTTCTTACTACGTTCGGCCATAGTATTACGTGCCTGTTAGTTGTTGCTAATGCTCACTTGTTTGACCTATAACCAGCCCAAGCGCACAAAGCAAAGAGCGCAAGTTTGCGCCTGTCGTTGGCAACAAACTTGAGCACCATACAGGTGACAATGCGATGTAGCTGAGTTCCGCTCCCAATTTTGATGGAGAGTAACCTGGGGGGGGGGAGGAGGAACAAGTCCGAGGGTCTCCCACCCCTCTTCCCCTTCCAACAACCTATCGAGAGGACTTTCGGCTCGCCACATATTTAGATATATAATTTTTTTTAATTTATAGCGGCACGGACGGTATAAATTTACGAACATCCATGCCTTGTCCGGGATTTGAATCCGGGCCCTCCGGCATGGCAGTCAGCGACGCTAACCACTATACCGGTTGGGCGGCTGCTGTTACTATTCGCCCGTAATTACGGCCAATTGAGTTTAGTTATTTTTTTTACACCATCGGCTAAAGATTAAGCTAGTTAGAATTAGTTTAGTTCCTTATTGTCTATCTTAAGCCCAAGTGGAGGCTTTCCTGTAACCCGAGAAGGGGCCGACTGTATTATTTCTGTGAGTGTGTATAAGTGTGAAAAACTAACCATGACCTCACCAGGATTCAAGCTATAGATCTTTCAATTCTAGCTGAATATGCTTGTCACTAACACATTATTAACTGTAAATGAGCGTTTTGTTTAATATAATTTATTTGCCCTTGTTCCTAATAATATATAACTTGTTACTTACCTAAACCGAGAGCATGGCTGTGACTGGATGTTTTACTTTATTCTAATTTAACTACTTTTTACTTCCTTGTACGAAGTAAAAAGGAAGCATTATAATCGCAAAAAAATTTCGGGTATCATATTTGTTTACATTTGAAACTTAGCAAAATAGTGGATTTGTTGCCAATCCAGAGGAACTAAGCTTCCCAACAACAAAGATAACGTCTTCTTTTATTATTGCGAATTAAATCATGCTTAATCAATTCAGAAATTTATTCGACGAAATAAATTTTTAAGATTTACTTCGTAATTTTCAGTATAGATATTTTGAGATTTTCATGTATTTTTGCTTTGTCGAAAAGTGGAAACTGAATTAATTAAATGAGAAAATAATTAAATTTTAATGAGTAAAAAATTAATGAGAATTAATTAAATTTTTTGTTTGTTTAATTTATTTTATACATCGTTTTAGATTTATTATAGTATTTGAATAGAACATGCGGCAACCATTAGATAATTCTTCAGATGATGTACTCGTACATAATGTTTGTGAAATCTGAGTTATAAAATGAATGAGATGTAGCTCTAGAGTGTCGCTATAGTAAACAAATATAGTCAATTTTAAAGAATGCATTTATGTATTGTGTTTTATGCGCTATCGGCGAAGCAGATTTAATTCAATCCAATAAGTTTAAATGAAATCAAAATGTGTATAATTTAATATTGCGTACAAGGAAGTTATGTGGTGTAATCATGTGGTCATCACATGTGTGGATGTCATGTGGTGTACACATCAGGTTCTTTATTCTTATTAATACTTTATATCACATTCTAATTTTCTCATTTATTTAGCATCTGATCTTCACATTCTAAGTAAGATCGAGATGATTGTTATTTTTGATTATTTTTATGACTATACAATTTTTAATTTCAATTTACTTGCCTTTATTTCATATTAATTTCGTTTGTTTAATCATGCTTGTCTTGTAATCTTTCTTGCAGAAAATTGTTAGCGTATATTTACAGTGCAGAAGTTACTTAAATTTGAGTTAAGTTATGTGAAACATTGTGTAAATATTTAGAATTTCTTTTCTTTTGTTATGCGGAATAAAGCACATTACCGCTATCTGCTTAAGGGGAGGGATATCTTCACAAATGATTTTTTTAAACAAATTGGTTTATATTCGAGATACACATTGGGATATTTACGCACTTAATCCCTATTAAATATCTAAATTTGTTGTTATCTTTTTGGAAACAAGATATCTTTGAATTATTTTTAATATAAATTCTGAAGTGTATGTTGTATATATGCACATAAATATAAGGTGATTGTAACGTGTGTTCTTGTATATGAATGCTATGACCATCTAAGATCTTTCAAATTATATGAAAATTGAATGATTTCGTATGAATGTTAGATAAATTTCCTCAAATGTTCTTGAATGTCTGGTCGTTGATGTAACAGAAAAAAGAGGGAAAGTCGGTAATGTAAGAGAAATTTTGAATTTGCTTTCAGTGACAAACAAATTGAAGAATAAAATGTTTAAAAATGCAGTAGTAGTAACATGTAGTAAATGAAATACATAATTAAAATTCTTGAATCTTTATGCTGGTTTTCTCAACATAATTTGAAAAAATTATTTGAAGATAATTAAATTTTTTTCTCAAGTTTCTAGACTGTGTAAAGGCAGTTATAAAGGGATAATTATTTCAAAAACACAAATAAGCACAAAGCTTGAGATACTATATTCTTCTCAGAAAATTTCGAATGCGTCATTCAGACCCTGTGCGAAGCAATAATAATGATCCAGGTGTCAGCAAAATAGTAACAATCACATTCATTCTGTAATAAATTCTTCTGTTGCACATACATAAAACTAATCTTTGTAAATTTTTGTTAAAATATTATTTTTCATTTCAAAGGTTAGGTTTCTACGAAAGTTTTTATTAAAAGTTTAGGTTTAATGCTCGGATGAAGGGGGGAGAGGAACATATTGGACATTAAATTCATGCAGATGGAGGTTCCGAATATCTCATTCCTAAATTCAGTCCTTTCTTTTAAGAAATTTTATTTTCAGTTTGTAGAGAGACATTAGGACCTTTTCGATGCCTCAGAAGTGAAAAATGAACAATGCTCACTCCAGGACTGTAACCTCGGCTTTTTCAAATAAGCGCCGAGTGTGCTGATCATTACACCACGAAGGTATGCTAAGAAGGCAGGACAAATATCTTACATGTTCCCCCTTTTAAAGAAAGGCTGGGGATTAGAAGACCCAGTCGCCAAATCCTGGTAGTGGAGAATCATCATCCACCACATTTTAGTTCGGGTGCTACTGTAGAGATATTAGGTTATTTTGAAGCTGGAAGACGTAAAGAAATGTGCAGTGCTCTCACCCGGACTCGAACCTCGGACCTGTCAGATACGCGCCGAGCGTGCTGACGACTACACCACGAAGGCGTGCTAAGAAGGCAGGAGAATATCTCTTACAAGTTCACTAATTGTAGTTTTAATAGCTATATTAATTAAGGAATCATGTTAGCAGCTACAGGTAAATTTACATACTTTTTTACATATTTATTACTAAAAGCTACACATAATTTTTAAAATATCTGAAGATTTCTGAAACATTGTCAAACTGCATACTCACTGTAACGAGTCTTTTCCCTTAAAAAGCAAAAATAGCTACACCTATGCTTCCTTAACTTCTGTTCAAATGTGGGATATTAACCAGATGTCTAGAAAAAAACTTAAAAGTTTTTTATTGTGAAACGATGGAAAATATGTTATCAGATAACATCAACGTAAAGTAAAACTATCCATGGAAAATACAAAAAGAAATAAAAATACCAGAGTTGACAGCAGTGACAGCAGATGATGTCAAGTACGTATTTGTGAGTTGTTTTTATTCAATAAAAATAAGTAATTTAATAGTGCATATTCCGGAATATATATAAGCTGTAACAAATCACCCGTTAAAATTTAATTGTTCTATCTTAAAAGGAAATCGTGTGTACAGCTATTAACCTTTCGTTTAGCATTAACGCCTTTCGAAAGACAAGA
Source organism: Stegodyphus mimosarum (assembly GCA_000611955.2). Lineage (NCBI taxonomy): Eukaryota > Metazoa > Arthropoda > Arachnida > Araneae > Eresidae > Stegodyphus > Stegodyphus mimosarum. The sequence goes on along the minus strand of KK115862.1, from coordinate 183,954 downwards.
GAAAAATAAACAGACAAAAGGTGTGAGCAGAAACAAACAGCAGATGCATCGTGAAGGGAAAAAGAAACATAGAAAAGAAATAAAAACTAGATTGAGATAAAGTAGATTTTTTGTTTCCAATATTGATCAAATTTACGTAACCAAACGAAATTATTCTTCTGATTACATTGCTTCACAATGCTGGTAAACTGTTACTAGCAATTTTTGTTACTAGTAATTGTTACTAGTAACTGTGGTTTTAGGAAAACCGTAAGTGGGGTTCGTTTATTAACCCAGTTAATCGATGATTTATTGTAATTATTTGCTGTCCGATTTTCTAAATTTTATGAAGAATGTTGAGCACCTCATAGTAAGAAGCAATCACTATATTAATCGAAGCTTGGAATTTATTGCATGAATTCAAGCTAGAATAATTTTAGCCAAAATAGTATATTTTAGCCAAAAAAATAATACAAAGTGCAACTGCAAATGCAGTGGAAGGGTTCAGATCGTCTCAGATACCATTCCTTGACTGGGTTAGATATGACAAAATAACGAATGGCTACATTTACTTTTTGCTCTTGTCGTTTTGTCACTCAGGTGTGAAATGAAAGTTCGTTATAAATAGTCCAGTAGACATGTAAAAGTAGCTGAAATGAACCGTGTGGTTAAACGAAATACATCACTTAATGTTTTATGGATAAAATAAACATTTTATTGCTCTCTCGGGTATTTAAGAAACGTAAGCTTATCAACCACCTTTGTATACGAAGAGGGCTATAGTAATAAATTAATCAACTAAAACTTGTCAGACTTATAGCTGTAATATTATAGACATATACGTTTACATTATTAGACCAAAGGGGCAATTTGTCCAGAAGAGCTATTAATTTTGTTGTGGCATTTTGCGTTGGTTCACTATAAACGAAGTTTCACTTTTCCAATTGTTTCCACTAAATATTAGAGCTCTGCATTATATTTAAAGAAATTAGATAATGAGGAATCTGTATAAATGTATGTATGTTTCTCGCACTGTAAAAAAACAACGGTACTTAGGGACATCAAATTTTGAATAACGTAGTCTTCCACTCAAATATGGGCATCTGGAAGCCCAAATTTGGAAACTGAATTTGTATTATTATCTATTTCATATTTTGTCAGGCATTAAAGAATTTTTGATTAACAAACTCTATGATTTCAAAGCGAGAAATGGCAACACTGTACGAAAAAAAATTTTTTTGTCTCCAGCGTGCGAGACTGTGTATCGTAAATTCTAAAGATATACTCTTTTAAAATTATTTTGCGATACTGCTGTTGATATGGTTTAAGTGCGAAGAGCATAATATTTAATAAAAAGTTAACCGAAAAAATGTTAACACATTGACTGCCAGTCACTTAGAGTTAGATTGATAGTTAATGCCCTCACATGGAAGTAGATTGTACCCAGATGCCAACATATTTATTGTAAGAAATATGACTTAAAAATAGTAATAAAAGATAAATATGTGATACCTAAGTATTATTTAAGCTTTTCATTGAAGAATTTTATAATTACGCGCCAGCGCGTGATTGGCACTACATGTCAAATTTTTCGCCAAATGCCACATTACGCGCTGGTGCGGGACATGTAAAAAGTGAATCAAAATAAGAAAAATAAGTGACAGTAAGCATTATTTTTATATAAAACTGTATCACAACAATTATACATATTACAAATGAATTTATTTCAAGAAAATCACAATCGCATTATTACAAAGGATACATTTAGAATGTTATTTATGTATTATCTTTGCACAATCTAAGCAGTAACCAGGAGATCCTTCACAAAATTTGCAGACATATATTGTGTCTTTACGTTTTCCTTCGGAATAGCAACTTTTGCATTGCTTTCTTAGAATCTTTCCGGCTCTTTTTTCTTCCCGTGTACTCAGCAAATGTTCAGATTCAGACTGATTACGCACAGGAGCACTAAGAACAGATGGCTCTTTCAGTAAACTTCGTATCACGGATAAGCGATAGTTATACAGCGATGTATTTCCATTGGAATACTTATTATAGATAAAGTGGGAATTGTGCATCATCATTTGCAAAATATGCAAGAATATTTTCGTGGGCCACCTAATTGTTTTTCTCTCACAAGGATAATAGGCAAGCATCTGATCTTGCTTATCAATACCTGCCATAAATTTATTATATTGAATTACAGGTAGAGGTTTCGATTTAATTTCACCTCTTTTGTTTGCCTTTTCCATCATATCATTCTTATATTCATTGGAAATGTAAGTGACGTCTCTCTTATCCATCCACTTTGCAATCATCACACCATTAGCATACTTTGCTACAGTTTGCCCTTTCTTCAGTTTTTTTTCGTTTACCTCTTTTGGAAATGTCTTCCTGGTTTTTTTTATTGTCCCAGTGCAATGGGTTTTTCTGTCAGCGAGACATTTTGCAAGCTCATAACTGTTATAATAATTGTCCATAAATACACTATGCCCTACATCGAGCATTCCGTCAAGTAAATTCATGACGACTTTTTGTGAATGACCCTTCCCACCAGAATCATCCAACATACCTGTATACACCATAAATTTGAGAATCATACCATGAGAGGTTGTGACCATGTACAACTTGATACCATATTTATGGCGTTTATTCGGTATGTACTGTCTGAATACAAGCCGTCCACGCCACAATATCATTGATTCGTCTAAACTAAGCTCTCGTCCTGGATAGTATATTTGAGATACACGTGAGTTGAATGAATTTATCATATTTCTTATTTTATACAGTCGGTCCTTTGGAGGTTCTGTATTCTGTTCCGGGATTTTTCCGAAGTGCAATGCCCTCAATAACAACAGAAACCGATTCCTGCTCATATTTTCTGCAAATGCACGTAAACCAAACAGTGAATCTGTTTTCCAATAATCTTGTATATGGTTCATTCGTATAGTTCCCATATGTAAAATTAATCCCACAAATATCAAGAGTTCCTCTTTTGTGGTGTCCTTCCAGTCATTGATGCGAGAACATTTCTTTTTTTCACGGTGCAAAAGTACTTTCTGAGCATAATCATTCGTTTCAGCAACAATTTGCTCCAAGATATCGTCAGTGAGAAAATGGCGAAAGAAATCTATAGGATTGTTACCTGAAACAGGTTGGAGCAAACACTCAGATTTCATGAAAGGGAATTGTTTCATAGATGTAGAATCATTTTCCCAAACTATGTTTTCCACCAAAGTAGAATCATCTTGCTGACATGCAGCCTCTTGCGCGACTCCTTCATCATCATCATCATCGTCTGAATCCGAAATATCATGGCCATGAGTGGGAGGAAAGAATTCCTCGTCACTGTCACTATTATAACTAAAATCACTCGGGTACTCGTCTGATAATTCAGCCAACAAATTTACTATTTCTTCATTTGTTAGAGCCTTATTATTTTTAATTTTTCTTCTTTTGGGACGCGAAGGCCCTCCACCATCATCTGAACAACTCATATCACAATAATGTTTTTTTAATAAAAAAATAAAATATTAATTTCGAAACCACAATTATTTATACGTACTTTCTAATCATTACTCGATGCCAATTCCATTAGGAAAACCCTGCATGCTATGCCAACTGAACTGGAGAATGAATAATCAGTGAAAGATTTTCCCGCGGCAGCGCGTGATTGGCTACTGAGACATTACCCCACATCCCGCGCCAGCGCGTGACTGGCTACTGAGATATCACCCTACATCACGCGTTGGCGCGTGATTGGCAGTCAACGTGTTAAAGGAAGCACCCCGGGCGTAATATAAAATCTGAAAGCTTTCAGATTTTATTTATATTATTTTTTTATTAAGGGAATTTGTGATTTATATACACAGGGTCCGCAACGCAATGCAATTTTAAAGTGTCATCCACTCAGTTACCTAAATTCTAAATTTTAGATACTTGGACAACAAACACCCATAATTATAATCAATAACTGTAGTGAAAATCAGTATTTTCACCATGTTAACAATTGTACGAACTGAACAATTAAACGTTTGCCAAAAACTGAATCCTAATGACATCTAGATAACACAGAATGACTAGCGGAATCAATTTTCAACTGCTAGACACATTTGATTCAGCGTACAGTGAACTGTTTTCTACCTCCATTATCTTCATGTACTCTGTGCAATCGGCATGCTACACGTTGCATCCAAAACCTCTGTTCGTATATAAACTCGTCCTTTCCCGATCTTGTGTTTCGAGTTATATGCATAAGTCATTTTCTCCCTCCTTTCTGCATGCATTCGTGCTGTAGTTAGAAGCACACTAGACGCGTATTCAGGAGTTTGAATCCCAGCAAGGGGACTGCTTATTTTTCACATCTTCAACATAAAAAAACCCTAATGACGTCGTTACATGTGGCTCCCGAACTGAAAGTTGGTGGACGACTATTCGTCACCATCAGGATTTAGTAACTGGGTCCCCTTATTCCCAGTCGCTCTTTAAAACGAGGAGTATATAAAGTATTTTCTCCGTCCTTTCTGTATGCCTTCGAGGTGTAACTGGAAGCGCACTCGACGTGTATTCGGGAGGTCAGGAGTTCGAATCCCAGCGAGGCACTGCATGCTTTTCATACATCCAGCATCAAAAAAACCTAATGATTCTGCAAGCAGAATATTCATTCTTCTCTTCGGATTAAAAGGTAACGAAAAAATGGAGGGACCATTGCTTTTTCAGAGGTTGATATCAAGCAAATAATTTCATTTCAGCTGATTGTTATTTTTCAACAACTAATTTCAGTTGCACAATAATTTGTTTTCTTGCTTGGCCAACAACATTTACAAATAACTTGCTGTAACAGAGAGCACCAAACCATTAATCGTGAGCTACTAGTAACTCGCAGTGTCACGCTTTAATTGGCTAACCTGAAATTGCATCACTGAACTCAGACAGATTACTCGCTACAACCGCTGCTTGCATATTCCGCTACTGCGCATCTTTCATTGTCAGTCTCATATGTGATTGTGTGAGTGGAAAGTTATGTTTGGTATTCTTTTCCTTTGTATATCAAGACATTTGTTAATGCGAATAGTTTGATTTACTCATTGAAACTAAGCTAGGGTGGTATTCAGGTCAGTTTATGGAAAACACAAAACAACTATCACTTTCATTTGGAATGGGAAAACTATCACTTTCATTTGGAATGGAAAGATACTTTTTTATACAGGTAATGGGCAGATGTGTGTGTTTAATGAAAATCTATGTAGCTATGCAAAAGGTGTTTGTGCGAGAGTCTCGGGAAGAAATGGAACATCGTACGTCACTTTTAAACTGTTCACTCAGGGATTGACTAGGATTTGCCATTGAATTCTGGTTTAAGGAAGGAAAAGGTAATGCAGCTAAAATTCCGACTGAATGCTTAACCATGAACTTTTTTAAACCAGTAGATAAAAAAAAAGCAGCAACTGAGGCGTCGTTTCGAGTTTAAAAAATTATTCCACAGAGTAAGACACTGTAAGAAGACGGGAAATTAATCAAAGCTGCAGATGCATTATTTGATAATTTCAAAAATAAAGCTGAGATAATGTGTGCTATTAAATCTGTAGAGTTTTCTGCAAATAAAGTAATAAGGAGGATTAAGCTTATGAGTTCTGAACTTACTTCAGGACTTTAACTGTCTTATCGCTGCAGTTATTTCCTCTACACTTGAAGAATCCACTGCTACAGTTGATGCAACTGAGTTGATTACTTTTTCAAGGATAGCTTTCGATAATTTGGAAATAAGAGAACACCTGATAAAGATTGTACCACTAACAGAAGACTGTACAGAAAAGAACACATTTTCAGCAGTTCAAGACCTTATAACCTTTAAAAATATTCCATCGAAAACGGCTCACACATTTTATGAAACAAAGAATTTTTTTTCTTTCTTATTTTTTGAGAATAGTTTTTTTGTAACATTTCGAAAGTAAAGACGGGACGCATAATAAATTACTACATTTTTTTTATTAAAAATCATACTGGATAAACTAGATGCAAATTTTATAATATTTAAATTCAACACCACAATTCACATAAATTTAAACTTTACTTCAAAATATTGTTCAGTCAGATTTTTTACCATGTCCAAGTCTATAGTGCAAATTCCCTTTTGGCCTATCTTACGAAAATTTTCTCCTTCTCCCCTCAAGCATGCTTGTGTTATTTCTTTCGAAACTGAATTTCATTATCGACGGTAAATTCTTTTAAAGTGAATTAAGATTTAAGGAATTCAACTATCGACAGTAAATTCTCTTGAAGTGGGTAAGTTCGTAAGTTACGATTTTAGGTTCTTTTTCTACACTGAAAACACTTGCTTCTAGCAATTCCGAAAAACACTTTATTTATTTTTCCTTAAAGTATCGTATGGTTTCGATTTCGACACAAAAGTCGGTTATTTTGTTATTCAAAATAGTTACAATATCATTCTCATAATAGCTGGTGGTTACGGTTGGTAAGGTACGGCAGTGACGATTTCTTAAATGCAGTGGAGAAAAACAACATTTGATCAATACAAATTTGTGCATTAATTTTATTGTAAATTGTGTAAATTAAATCAAATTCTCAGATAGTAACTAGTTCAAATAATTTAATAAATAAAAATAACTGTCAAATAAACTTGTCATCATGCCGAAGAACGAAATTGCGCAAATTTCTAAGGGAAAAAAGCGTGTAAAACAACTAATGAAAAAAGTTGAAACTTGACTTCAAATATTGAATGTGAAAGAAAAAGAAATGCAGTTTGTTTTAGAACTTTCTATTAGTTGTATCAGTTCCAATTCCTTTTTTACTTCCTTGTACGAGGTAAAAGACGTATTATAATCGCGAAAAATTCCGGGTATCATATTTCAACCATAATACCTATTTTGACTACTATCGAAGGTAATTTAACGGTGTTTTTCGGACATCTGTACGTACGGACAGAGTAAAGGACTCTTTTTTTCCAAACGGATTATAAAATTGATTAAAAATGGATTCAGAAGAGACTTTTGCATGACGTGTGTAGGTACGTATGAATCTAACTCGCATAACTCAAAAACGAGTAGCCTCAGAACGTTGACATTTTGTATATAGGACTGCTATAATATGTAGTTGCTCCTTCCTTTTGGTTGCGATTGGCCGCTAACAATTTAAAAGTTGTTTGATTTCGGCTAAGCCTAGTTTTTTTACCATGCAGCCATGTTTGTTTACATTTGAAACTTAGCAGAACAGTGAATTAAATCAGTTTCTGCACCTTCAGTGTCTTTTTGCCGAGTGAGACTAAAAATAAACTTTCAATTTTGTGCACCAAAAAATCTGCCTTCCTTTTCCGCTGACCGAATTACCTGTTTTTGCGTGAAAACTCTAATTTTAATTGTAAAGTTTTTTTAACTGCTTTAACTGTATTTAGTTTTTTTATATTTTTCTATATTTTTCAATTTTTAATAAAGATATTTTGAGGTTTTATGTAGTTTTGCCTTGCTGCGAAATGAGAATTGAATTAATTGAATGAGAAATATATTTCTAATGAAATTCGAGGATATGGGTTTAAATGAAAAGCAGCAAAAAGTGCATATAATGTAATATTCCGTACAAGGAAGTCATGTGGTGTACGCATCAGATTTTTTTATTATAAATTCATTATTCTGAAATGTCTGGAAAGTATAATGAGTTCACTTTAGTAATGCGTGACAGAATTGTAAATTTAAGAATAATGGCTCCACTTATCGCGAAATACCGAAAATTTTAAGATTGAATTTATCAACTGGTTATTATGTGATAAGTCAATGTAAGTCAATTAAAGGTATCAAAGATAGAAAGAGGATAGGGGGCCAAAAATTCTTACAAGTTCTTACAGCAATATAAAGCAGGCTAATTGAAAGGTCGGGGGTGACTGTTTTTATTATTAGTGTAGAGATATCTAATGACCTTGCGTCTTGTTCAGGTGTCTGTGTTACACCTCAAGCAGGAAGAAATTACCTACATAAATTCGGATATAAAGCCAGAAGTACAAGAAAACACCATATATCAGTGAAACTAATCATAAGAAAAGGCTTAGTTTTGCAAAAGAATATATAAATAAGCCTTTAAAACTTCGGAAAAAGACTATTTTCACTGACGAAAGTAAATTTTGCTTGTTTGGAGCTGATGGCAACAAAACAGTTTAGAGAAAAATAAAACGGCTGTAAATCCTAAAGACATATATCCAACTGTCAAGGATAGTGGTAGGAGTATTATGGTATGGTATAGTATGAGCTGGAATGGAACTAGTAATTTGAATAAAACTGAGAGAATTTTGAGTGCGATGAAATACGTAGAGATACTGGGAGATGGTTTATTTGAAAGAGTAAAAAATAGTTATTAAAGATGACTTCTGCTTCGAACAAGACAATGACCCTAAACATACAGCTAGGATTACAAAAGAATCCCTCTTACATAAAGTTTCCCAAAGACTGGAACACTCCACACGAATCACCTGATCTCGATAGGATTGCGAATTTGTGGTACATTTTAGATCAAGAAGCTAGAAAACATAAAATTTTCAAATAAAAATTATTTCAAAATCTTTCAAAAGTATTCTTTTGAAATCATGGAAAAATATATTGCCAAACCTAAACAAAAACGTTAGTAGAATCAATGCCAGCAAGACCACAGGCAGTTACGGAAAACAATGGATTTTTACGAAATATTAAATATTATTTTTAGTATTGGTTTCGTTGAATTTTGAGTTATAATTATTTAGTTTAAATACTTCCCCCCCTTGGATAATAGCATATCTTGATATTTGTCTGTTATGGGTGACAACAAACATTTTATTTTTGTTTTATTAAATATGTTAACTAGTTATTAAGTAAGAATTTAATTTAATTTACACCATTTGCAATAAAATTATTTCATTAATTTGTATTGTTCAAATACTTTTTTCTTGCATTGTAGTATGATATAGAGCATTGCATGTTAGAAAAATAATAAGTAGTTTTTGATATAATACGCATTAAAAATGGTTATAAAGTTTGCATTTCCGTTAGGAATGATTGCAGAGCTTATTAATGTTTTCTATATATCTTTATGAACTTGTAACACTGATGATTTGCTATCCCACTTTTTATTACATTTCCTATGTTCTTATTTAAATTTATTTCTGTAGAAACAGGCAATTTTGAATTTTGCAAATATGTCATGCATGAAAAAATAAAGATCTTGTGCAAGTTCTATACTGCAAAAACACTCAAGTCTCATGAACTTTTGTAGTAATTCATTTAATTTTCATTTAATTTAATTTTCCAGTGTATTTAGCCAAAAACATAATTTTCATATAAAACACTTTCAGCATACTAAATTTATATATGTGCGGCTGTTTTATGTACAAGAGCTTCTTTTTGTTAAAATATCTTCAAAATTCAGGCTGTGAAAGCTATCTTATATTGGAGCCGATATGGTACATAATATCATACAAAACTGTACATACTGATATTGCATTTCATATTTATACATAATCTCCCTTGTGTGAAATGTCATAGCTTTTGGCTTCAAAAAAGCTGTAAGTTTCAGCAGAATTCGACGTCAATAATTCGGGAATTCTTAAAATTTTGATATGTTTTTCATATATTCTAAGTTCACTGAGAGTTTTGATGCGTTGTTGATCTAGAAAGATAATGTTCTAGTATATGATATATTTCGACATATAAAATTGTCATAGAATTGTGCAAGATGAGAAACGGATTCAGAGATTTAAAGGATAAAATTGAAAGTAAAAAAAATATTTCTGAGTTGGTGTTGGTGCCGGATATCTTCAAAGGTGGAGATATTATAGATGAAACCTTAAAGCTATATATAAAGAAGAATTTTATGAAAACTTCTCAATAAACTGAGAAGAAAGGAGTGAAGAGGACTGAAATTTTGATATGAGAAAGGTTCATTTAGTACGTGCCGGGATTATTACTTCCCAGCAAAGATTTTAAAGATAACAGTTGCGTTGTCAAAACAAACAAAGATAAATATAAAAAGACGTTAATAAAAAGCAAAAAATAGTTTTTTTTAAATTTTTTTATTTGTCAATAATTTTCATATGATCGGAACTGGTTTTCAGTTGTAAAATATTGCCAAGCGGCGTTTATGTTCTGGCTATTAAATGGAAATATATAAACTATAGTATTTCAAAGTTTATTTCGATATTATAAATGCGTTTGCAAAATCATTTCGTTTCCATAGTAACTTAACAAATATTAATTTCATTCTACTCTATTTAACCCTCCGAGCGTTACGAGTGTTGTCCTGAAATTTCAGTGTTTGTCGTATGTTATAGATAAGTGCTATTTTCTTGAATGTAAGTCAAAAGTGATCCTCTCAATTTGTAAGGCTTCTTTTCTTCCAATATACACAAATCTAAAATCAAATAAAAATATTATGTAAATAGCTGAATCTAAACGGAATTTTACGTCCATAACCCTTGAAGGGTTAAATATAGTAATAAGCGTTTATGAGTATGTTAAATTAGCAGAATATTACGAAATAAAAGCTTGATTATCATAGAAAATCCGCTAAAATTTTGCACTGTTTTCAAAATTATTTTTTATTGTTGTCACTGGTTGACTGTTAATAATTTTCTTTTGGAAAAAAAATTAAAACTAGATAAGAAAAACACTGTGCTTTTTTTTAATATTTGCATGTATATGTTTTCAAATGTTCTGATATGTAATGTGATGTAATATAATATATCTTTTTCGCTATACAGGGAAGGAGAAGTACCACATTCTGCTGTTATCTCTTGGTAGGAACCGCAGCATGCTTCTGCTACAAAAATGCGCTGAACTGCGGTTTCGTTTTCGACGACATGTCTGCCATTCGGGATAATAAAGATCTGAGACCAACAACACCTTTCCTTAACATCTTTCGCAATGACTTTTGGGGAACTCCTATACGAAAAGTAAGTTGTCTTATCTCTTCTGGTTACTTACGCATAGTAGAGCGTCATTCGCACAAACGAAACTATTATGTCTATAAAAACAGCATACAAAACATGTTTATTTTGCTAAGAAGAAAATAATGCATAATTAACTTTATAATTTAAAGGCTGAAAATTCTTTAAACTGTTTATTTTCTGCTGTTTTTAATTATAAATAAAATTTATAGAAATGCGTTTACATAATACTTAAAAAATAACATCTGGTAAAAGGGGATGCGTATGTAGTTATGTACAAGGTATACAGGCTTTCAGACTGTACTCTAAGATAAAATACAAGGTGTTTATAAAGTCACGGACCCATATTGATGTTTAATAACTTATAAAATAATGAAAATATAAACAAACTTATGGCATTTATTGATGGAATAATTTATATATTTTCCTTGTCAGGTTTGAATATCTTTACTTTTGTAAATATCGTCTGCGCGTGTGGTTAATTTCAGATAATTTCATTTTCCAGTCTAAATATCTGTACTTTTCTAAATATCGTCTGCTTATTAATTGCATTTTTCTCTCTTTTGTTTTTAGCAACTATTGTAATGTTGTGCTTACTTTTGATGTGTTTGTTCTAGTACTTTTGTATGTGGTGTAAAGGACAACGTTTACAGGAGGAGAGTGTCGAACATTGATGACCTAAAAGCAAGAATGACAACCGCAATAGCCTCTGTGGATGACGAGATGCTTGACGGTACCTGGCGTGAAATTGAATATCGACTAATATTCTCTGTGCGACGAAGGGGGCACACGTGGAAGTTCATTGACAAGGATCATGAAACTTTTTGAGTCTATCTAACCATTTATGTTATTAATTTTAATCTATCTTTATTATTTTATGAGTTATTAAACATCAAAATGGGTCCGGACTTTATAAACACCCTGTATATTCATACGAACAATTTTATGTGCCACAAATAAGATGTCTACGGCATTCCAGTTATATCAACAGCCTTCTCTATTGTGGTGAATAGGTGTTCTTAGCAAACCAGAATGGTTGCCATAATATTTAGCTCCCTTCGAGCGCCACCATATTTTTCATATATTCCACATTTTCCCCTCCCCTCCCCCAATGACCACTTTGTTCATCAGAGGGTTCAAATGTTAACAAAAAAGTCGTTCAGCAACTTTTAAAATGTTACAACGAAATTATAATAATTACTTACTCAAATTATAATCCAAACTGCGTCAATCAGGTATTAAGTTCAATAACAATAATAGATCTAATAATTCTCAAATGTATTATATATCATTAAACACTAAGTAAACACTAGTGCCAAAAATATATGTTACTAGCAAGTTAATACGCAATTAATGATACTTATTTACCAAAAATTCACCAAGTTTCCATGTACATCGAAAAGTTCTCAAATATGGTGTCTAAAGAGAAAAAAAAAAAGCAAAATTTAGTATACTATGAATTACAAAGTTCAATCACATAACAGCTAAATCAAACAGCAACTATATCAGTTTTGGACTTTTAGGTTTGATAAAAGTTCTACTGATCTTTCAACTATTGCCTTCTCAGGTTTTATACAGCAAGATCATATACAAGACCATCTCTACCAGGAAATATTTCGATGATTCTAACAAGTTTCCAAAAGTTTCGCATTTGTTTGTCATCTTGTGTAATTACAATATTAGCAATTTTGAATTTGGCAGCTTTGGTAAGGGAATTAATGGAATTTGGTAGTTTCAAATTTAACAAATATTCTAGTTGAAAGTCTGTCGACAACTAAATTTTTTCACTAAGGTCTTCCTGGTACTTTTACGAGCTTCTCAGGATAATTTAATTGCAGAAACATTCAGAGATCTGTTGCCTGGTATTAAGTGACCTGTGGTCAATGGGTAAGGTTCTTTAGTATCTGCATATCTGCATGCATAAAAGTATGCGTCTTGAATTCAGAACATTTTCGGTTTCTAGAGCAATGTCCCTAAAGTTTCGCAGATGAAAGAAGTTTTGCCTAAAACCTTTCTTAAAGCAGTTTTAAAATTGCGTATACGTCTATCGCAAAACCCGTCCCACCACGTTTCTTTTTCAATAATGTATCTCCACTTGATTCCATGCAAGGTATAAACATTCTTAATATTTGGGTGGTTGATTATTTTCAACATGTATATGAAACCGTTTTCAGCTCGCTTGAGCTTCTTCGCATTATCTGTGACGATTACTGAACATAATCCTCTTCGTACGACCAATCCTTTGAGTGCCAAAATACACTCATGGACAAAAAAATTAGCGCATGAAGAAGGAGTCGTCAAAATGAAACGAAATTTTACATACGTAATGACTACTTTGATATAAGTAAATGATACGAAAATCAAAGAAAAAGGATAATTTATTTCAGAGAAAAAGGCAAAAGAAAGGAGGAGTTAATACTCCGTTGGACCCCTTCTGGCGCGCGAATGCTCGATGCGATACGATCGGGCATTGAGTCATACAAGTTCTGTATGATGTCTTGAGACATTTCGTTCCATATTTGCTGTAACCTTGCCTCTAGTTCGTTCAAACTCGTGGGATATCCAACTCGTCGTCTCAAATGATCCCAGATATGTTCGATTGGAGACAAATCTGGGGATCGGGAAGGCCAAGGAAGGGTAGAAACAGTGCGGAGACAGTCTTGTGACACCCTTGCCGTATGAGGCCAAGCATTGTCTTGTTGAAAAATGGCTCCTGGGAGCCGTTGCATGAGTGGCAACACATGTGGTTGCAGGATTTCATGAACATATCGCTGGGTTGCCATGGTGCCACGGAACAATGCTAGGGGTGACCGTGTATTGTAAGCGATGGCACCCCACACCATCACACCAGCTGTGGGAGCGATGTGTCGCTGTACAACAAAGGCAGAATTGAGGCGTTCACCACGGGCTCTCCACACACGAGCACGATTGTCATCACTGCCGAGATTGAATCTGGATTCGTCACTAAAGACGACCTGGTTCCATTCCACTTCAGTCCAGTTTCCTCGTGCTCAACACCACTCCAAACGAAGGCGTCGATGGGTGGGCATCAAGGGCAGCACAAGTAATGGGCGCCGCGGTAACAACTGTCCTTCAGCCAGGCGCCTTCGTATGGTTCGAGGAGACACAGGGGCCCCTAGTGAAGGTGCTTCCTGTGCCTGGATGGCGGCCGATGAAGCAGTTGGCTGTACGCGTGCATTTGTTACAATGTGGCGGTCTTCTCGACGACTGGTCTGTCGAGGGCGTCCTGAGCCTGGTCTTCGTGTACATGACATCTCTCGGGTCCACTGGTCTCAACACCTCCTCACAACACAATCAGAGCGGCCTAATTGACGAGCTACTCGCCTAGCTGACCACCCTGCTTCCATCATCCCGACGATTCTCCCACTCTCAAACTGAGACAACTGCTCATTTTGTCATCGAACACGGCGTAATGGCATGTCTACCTCAGCTCTTCCTTTGTAAATGATTCAGCACACTCAAACAAGCTTTGGTTACCTGCTTTATACTGCACAGAGTACGGCGTTCAACGCCCTCTACAGGCTATACGTAATGCGCAATCACGCTGCATTTCTAATCATTTGCATATATCCCCGACATGTACCTTCATTGCAAGTTTCGTTACGATCCCGCAATTATTTCTTGGTGCGCTAATTTTTTTGTCCATGAGTGTAAATGTTTCAGTTGATAGATTTCTGACACAATCAAAGTTCACCGTCCTTCTAACAGCACAAGTACACAGTAAAGTACAGTGCTTAGTTTCCTTGTATTTTATGTGTAACAGTCCAACAATGTCCAGATCTACTGCAGAAAATGTTTCGGATTGCTTAATTCGAAAATCTGGAAGAGAAACTATTAGTTGAGATCAAGAACTTGAGTTGAAGCGTTTACAAATCATGCATTTATTAAGGACAGATTTGATGAACTGTCTACCGTTATTGATTTAAAATTTTCATCGGATTTGAAGTACCTCCTCGTATTTGAAGCATAAAACTGATGTACCTCTTCTTAGGCATTTTTCACAATCAATTCAATGAACCAGTGTTTCATGGGTAAAACGATAGGATGTTTTTTATTAAAGCATAGATTTGCACTTTGTACTCTCCCTTCTACATGGACTAGTATTTTACCATTAACAAATGGAATAAAGTCTCTATTTTCTGATTCTCTTGGAATCAGTTTTCTCGTTTTCAAGAGTTACACGTCTTCGGGAAATCATTCGGCTTGAATTCTGCTCTCGATTTCATCAACATCAATGGCATTTAAAATGTCTTATGAATACTTTCCTTTTTCAACATGCCCCCGGCCACACTCCCGGCCATTAAAAAAGTATCTTTGTACACTGGGACTCTTAAAACATTTTAGGCCGGTGTACTGGTTAGTGATCCTGACTGCCGTAGCGGTGGGCCAGGGTTCGAATCCTGGAGAAGGCATGGTTGTAACTTCCGTTCCTTCGTAGGAGGCAACGGGGTCACCTAATAGGTGCTTCCGTAATGAAATGGCCACCACTTCCGGTCCTTGTAGTGGCGCAAGACTAATGGCTATTAAATAAAGCACCCGCCATTAGAAAAAGTTCCGATTTATTTTAGATACCTTCACGCTGTTTTACGATAATAAAGACGATTTAAATAAAGTTCTTTAACTAATGAATTCCATTGACGCTGCTATTCAGTTCACTTTTCAACTTGAGACATTCTCTTTTGTTCCTCGATATCTTGGCCACACGTAACATATCTAACTTTAGCACTACTATGTACCTCAAATCTTCCATCTGTTTTCCTTTCACCACACTTCAAATCATGTCATTTGGCTAAATAGAAGTTAGCTTCATTTTACTCTTTCGTTGTTTTCCAAGCACTTCGGATTTGCTCCTCCGATTCGGCTCTTGATCAAGAACTGACCTATTTAAAAGCGGTTGCTATTGACAGAGGCTTTTCACCTAAGTTAGCCGGATCACGACCCGGCATTTGGGAAGCGCTGCTGTAACGAGAAGAATGAATACAACTACACTGTTGCTAATCAGCAAGTAAAACTCTTAGAGCTCCTGACAGGAAATACTTTAAAATTTTGGGTGCTAAATTATAGTAATAATAGCCATTATTGAATTGTAAAATTAGATAAAATATTATATTAATACCCGAATTTGTTAATAAACATTTTATATTTTAATAATAATATTTTTAAATACGAATATAAGAATATACATAAACGTGTATCCATATATGCAAAAAAAAACACTGCAAAAAAAAGGGACAGTTCTATATCTCCGGTTCTACTAGGCCGATTGCAAATTCAACTTGCGTTTTTCATGTCTCGAAAGCGCGGCTTAGGATATGTATTAGATTTATATATAACATTGTTCTAATATAGGTATTTTGACACAAAGTGGGACTTTTTCTGAAACGACATGCCAGTTTTTTTCCATATATCGATTCTAAAATATAAATTACAACAAACTGCCAAGTTTTGTAAAAATCGCACGCTTAGTTTTTAAAAAATTAGCTCTCGAAATTTTAGCTCCTCCATGTTAATTGAATTTGATGTATATTTATTAATATCTCTTTTTTATTAAATTCACTTGTTTCCTTCTTCCAGAATTCGAAATTTAGGCTTAATATAAATATAATTCGCATATTTTTTATGATTTATTTTAAAATCTGTATTTTTAAATGTTTTTCGAAAATATTTCTGTATTATAAACTATCAAATTTTTAACATCATCTGAAGTAGATGTAAGCACATCTGCAAACAATTAGAGTATTTTATTTAACATTTCCTAAGATATACAAGAATTTACATACTGGTGCGTTTTGAAATTTGGCATATTCGTTACAAGCGATAATTATGCTGAATGTGGTTTATGCACTTTGTTAAAATTTGTTTAAAGTTGTAGAGACATTAGGTTATTACGAAGCAAGAGAGGTGAAAAATATGCAATTCCTTCGCCGGGAATCGAACCACGGACCTCTGAAATACCGGCTCAGTGTGCTGACCATTACACCACGAAGGCACGCTAAGAATGTGGGAGATATACCTTATATACTCCCCTTTTTGATGGGCGACTAGGGTTTTAGGGGACCTAGTCGCCAAATCCTGGGTGTGGAGAGTCATCATCCACAACCCTTTTAGTTCGGGCGCCACTGTAGAGACATTAGGTTTATTTCGAAGCAGGAGTCATGAAAAATATGCAATTCCTTCGCCGGAAATCGAACCACGGACCTCTGAAATACCGGCTCAGTGTGCTGACCATTACACCACGAAGGCACGCTAAGAATGTGGGAGATATACCTTATAAAGTAATGAACGTGGGTTTTTTCCGTTCGTGTACAATGATAAAAAAAATGAAAGGAAAATAGGTTGCTATAAATTAAGAAGTTCGCCAAGTGAATTATTCTTGGCGCAAACTGAAAAAGTTGCCCCATCATAAATTTTTAAATTTCTCCTTAAATTTCGCACCAAATTTTACAAAATTTTATATTTAGCCATAATTTGAGTCATAGAATCGAAATGTGGAAGAACATTTGTATGTCATTTCAGAAAAAGTCCGATTTTGTTTATATGTAAATCTAACGTATAACCTAAGAGCTTTCGAGACATGAAAAACGCAATTTGAATTTCATCAATCGGCCCAGTAGAACGGGAGATATAGAACTGTCCCATTTTTTTTTGTGCAGTGTAGGTATTCGTACAGTTACATACGTTTAATTTTGGTGGTTAATTTGCTTCTAGGTTGATGTGTTAGTAATAATTGTTAGCAAAATTAACAGTTTATTGTGTTAAGGATAACTGATGCAAAATTTACAATCATTTGTGGGAAGCATGCCGACAAGGATAATGTTTCAACTGATTTTAATTTTAGCTAATATAAAAACGTGAGCCATATTTCAGGTAAAATATAAAGGTCTTTCTTACAGATAGAAACGGGATTAGGAAATAACAAGTGAAAACTGTCTTTTCCGCTGTAGCTCCACCTCAGGAAAATGAAGAGGCTGACTTACTAGCCAAAAACAACATTTCCTAGCCAGCTTCACACCTGAAACTAAACCTTCAAAATACATCTAAAAAATCATGGCAACAACAGTGGGATGGCCAATACAGGAAGAAAAACTTAAATCTCTTTCCCAAAATTAACTTCTCCCCGACTCATGTTACTAGACAATCACGTGGTTTATCTCGGGGAACAGACCCTTTTCCCACGTACTTCTGGGCAAGGAATCTCTCCAACAGATTCTTGTGCATAAAAGGGTCGCCCGAACATTATCCATTTTTCCTTCTTGTTAACAGGTTCACTTCATCTAAAGAAGCCTAATTCAGGGGGGGGGGATTTATTCCATTCCTAAGTTATACACTAAAAAATAAGCACTTAAGGAATAAAATTGCGAAGGATATTTATTTACCAGCTGCTAGAAATCAAGAGCTATATAGCGCAAATTAGCCACCAAAAAAGTGCTTCAGTAGCAGCGAAACAAAGCAATTAAACACAGGGAAAATGTTTGCCCGTGCAACTCCACAGAAAACCAATAAAGTGCGCTTAACAACATGAGGCAGGATACAGAGAACTCACAAGTAGTACAAGGGGACATATTTATGTATCTCTAAGCAACGAATAGCCAGGTGTGATGAAAATACAATCATTTGATACACAGTTAAATGCCATGCTGCACCAGTCCAAGCAAACTAATGCATTACTTAAGCAACAATGTAATATATTCCTGTTATAACTATTACGGGTATACACTGTTTAATGTATAATCTAGGCAGCGGTGTAAAGGCCATGGCTGCCAACGTCCGAACATAAAATGAGACAAGTAATGATACAGCCAAGCGGTGGCAGAGCTTGCAGTGTCGATTGCAGCAAACACCAGTAGCAAGTTGGCAACAGAACGGCTCCGGGGCTTCAGGAAGACGGTGTCAGTATAGATAGATGAGGAAAGATGCTTTTACCCTACTTATTGAGAGTAAAAAATGGGTGACCTCTGCACTTTTTCCTAACCTAGTCTAGCCTAACCTATATTTCCATCTCAGCAAAAAGCTGTAATAGTCATTTATTAAAATAATTGTAATTGTAACAATGAAAATATTGCACTTATTAGTTAGTATTAGTAAAAATTTTATATGTAACAGGTGGCATGAATCATTCTTAAAACGCAGCATCTACTCTACATCACGTGATGTGAGATTCGCCGAAATATAAACATTCTTTTTTCTTACAGGTCATGTGACAACGAACTTTAGCAGTTAGGACTTGGAAAGCTCAGATCGAGCTATGTAGCTTAAAACTGTCTCACTTTTTATTTCTTTTTTGTGTTAATTCATTAATGAATTAGAGTTCGTCGTACTTAATTGTCTTACTTATTAACCCTGAGATGTTATACTTAGAAGAAGAAAAAGTGTTATATACATTATTTACGTACCATTTTCAAAATAAATATATAATTAAATAAATAAATAAGATAAAAATAAATAAATAAATGAAATAAAAATAAAATAAAAAGTCCAAAGAAAACTAGCCCTTTTAGAATACTAAAGTAATTCTGAAACACTTCTATACTTCTGAGAAATACTGACAGAAATGAATTATGCATGTATTTTATTGGTAACGTAACCCATCAAACTCAGTTTCATAATTTTTTGCAGAACAAACTTACAAACTGCTTCTGAAGTGTTCTGCTGAACACATTTTGGAAACTCTGTATTATATTTAATGCTGCATTTACTTTATCTTTCGAAGTCTAGTTGCATTCACTTAGTCAAATACCAACTCTTTCTGCTGTTTACGCATTTGCTTAAATTTAATCTGGAAATAAAATTTAAATAATTACATATATCAAATAAAAATCAAAATGAATAAATTTACCAAATCTCTCTTAGACCTGAAAAATTTAAATAATAATATATAAACAGCTACTGCTGTACCAACTAGCAACCCACATACTACACAGAACAATTTGACTTCACGTGACAACAATAATTACGTTAAGGTTAAGATATGTTGTGATTTTTAGATCAGGAAGTGTAAAAATCAACTATCACTTTCCCTGGATTCGAACCATGAATTATTCTGACAAACTGGGCGTCCTAAACATACACAACACGAAAGCATACACTAGTGAATACGGATTCTTTCATTCCCCCACAGAATCTAAAGCGCACCTGAGGAGAAGTCGAGATTCAGTCCAGCAGGTAAGGACGAAATATTGTCCACCACATTTTAATTTAGAGACATTGTACTAAAAATTAAGTATTTTTGGAGCAGAAAATGTGAAAAATCAACTGTAACCTTAAAAGAAATGAGAAAAAATGGCTATGATTCAAAGAATGCATTTCCCATTTGTTAACTACATGTTCCTTATATACCCACACAACCTGAGTACGCATAGGAAATGTTAAAAAGTCTTCTAAATTATTCTGCCACTCATTCCTGAACTCGTTAATTTCGTTCTATAAAACGTATTTGGCAGAAGGGTGCATTCGTCTGTGTAGATTAGTAGTAACGATTAAATTAAATAAAATTCCGTGAGCAAAGTGGAGTGTTTGTAATCGAATACTTCCTTTGTAATCAAATCAAAACTCGATCACTGCATTCTAGCTTTCTCTTACTATACTTTTTATTTAATTTTCTCATTTACGTAATTTTGGTGCGAGAGAGAGAAACTAGATTCAAACAGTTTGAATAGCAAATTCAGAAGACGAATTATGAGCAAAACCCTTATCCATATTTACAAGAATGTCTTGCGGGAAACAATGATATTAAAAAATTTATTTTCTCTGATAGAGTTTCATCATTTTAAGGTATCCGACTAAGGTTCGACGTACATGTTTTGAGAAATATTACAAGTAAATCAGTTATTGATTTAACAGAATACTGCTTAAAATGACAGAAATATGTGATAATATATTATCAAAGCATCATGCTTTTTTTTCTCGTATTTCGAGTTAAAAATATGTTCAAATTTCAGATTACTAGATATTTTCCCATAAAAATATTTATTTTACCTTTATTTTTTGACATACATTTAATTAGGCATAAAGAATTAAATGGAAAAAATCTAAGTGACAAATTAAAATGTCTGCTAAACATGTCTGTTTGAGTATATTCTCCTCCTACTTTTCGAGAAATTCCTCTTTTCATTTATTTACAAAACTTTCTGCAGAAATTTTAAATATTACACAAACGTAAGCTTTTATTCGATTTAGGACAACTAACGGCCGAGCGGTAAAGTCACTGAACGCTGGCAGTTCGGTCCGAGGTTCAAATCCCGCGAACTGGCTGACTCTATGGGCATTTTTGTGGTTTTCCCTATATGTAACGTGTATACGAGCCAGTTTCCCTTAGAAAGTCATCTACGAAGACATCCCTCTCCTTAGGCACATAGCTCTGGAGACTTTGTCATAATCATTTAAGGCAATTTAATTCACATTATTTTATAGAATATCTGTGGAAAGTTCCATAAAACTAGTCAAGTTTTAAGTTACAGTTGTTTTCGAAAGTAAAAAGTTGGAAGACAAATCCGAAAATAGGTTTAATATAACGCAAAGATAAACAGAATGAAAAAAAAATTGCTAAATCTGAAACTGAAATTGCGAAACTAATCCTGTTCTCGAGCACTTCATAATCAGATGGAACATTCTCAGTATAAAAGTACTTTTTTAACATGTTCCGCCCTTAGACATGACACGGAAATGACGGGATGTCCCACGGAGGTCTTTTTGGGGAAAACTGTCTCGTATTCACGTTACACATGGGGAAAACCATGAAAATGCCCATGCAGCCAGCCCATTCGCCGGAACTTGAACCCCAGAACAAAGTACCAGTGCTCAGCGGCTTTTACCGCTCAAGCGCTGGTGGGCCGCGTGTCAGTATTTAGAGTAATTTGTGTCTCTTTTAAATATCAACTTCCGATCCATGGTCAACAGCCATTTCCGTTTTGTGGCATAGAACAAGAACAGCCTTAACTCTGTTTCGAACCACCAAATAGACAAACCCGAAGTAATTTTGGGAAGCTAAAGGTATAAGCTTTAAAATACAATAATAAAAAATATGAGAAATTTCATCAGATTTAACGATTAGGACGTAGTCGAATACCTTAAATGAAATATGTTTTATTTTTGTATTTAACAGTTTGCGTCTGAAACAGTAACCTTAAAAAATCTCTTTTTAGGAGCAGAGTCATAAATCTTATCGGCCACTGTGCGTTCTTACGTATCGTGTTAACTACTACTTTCACAAGTTACAGCCCTTTGGATACCATTTGACAAATATTGTTTTGCACAGTGTCGTATGTTTGTTGTACATGAGGTGAGTTATTTTCTTCACTCTTAAAATACACTTTTTCAAAATGTGTTTGACTGTGTGAAACATATTACTGAGATATATAACACTGACAATTTTATTAGTGTTCTTGTTCCTATTTCGGGTAGCTTTTAATGATATCTAACTTTAAAATATGATCATAATTGAAATGCTTTGTTCTAGCTGAAATATATGGTAAAAACAATGAAGATTGGAAGAATTTGTTTTTCGTTTTTATTAAATTACATTAATCTTTAGCTAATAGCTTCCGAGTGTCTGGCAGAAAGAGAAGAATCGAATATGACTACTGATAAGTGTGTTAAGCGTTATCTTTCGTTTTCTGTCACCCCTCATATTCCGTAAAAGCCCATGACTTAAGCTCCGTACTCTAATCCAGATGATCTTAACTGTTTAGATTTGGAGTGTTTATATTTAAGAATCAAAGAGATGTGTTTAGATATGAATCTCTCTAAATTTTGTAATAGCTGGTAGAAAGAAGTGAGAAAATTATAACAGAAAACGATTGCAGTCTAACGATTCTCCTTTAAGAAGGCACATAAGAAATATGGGTAGCACTGATTTCCAGGGTATTCGTTCCTGGTAGGCAGCTCATTACAAACCCATTTCTTCGGGTATTTTTATACAAGGACGAAATTTCAATAACTGGATCATGGTGATCTGTCGATATAATGGGTCAAGCTCAGGAGATGCTGAAGTAAAAACTTAATTTGGTGACTCGTCGCATCGGTGGTATTTTTTAATGTCATACTGAGATAATAAAGACACTTATTTTCTTCTAATTCTACTTTAGGAAGCAAAACGTATGTACAAATATTTACAGATTTATGGGAGTTGAATAATAGCTGATTTAATAACACCTCTACGTAACCACACCCATCCACACTGTCTACAGTGTCTCTCCCTTGAAACTCTTTAATTAGCTATATATATATTGGTCGCCCAGCGTCCTCTATAACTTTTTCTACAGATGCTTTGAACCCTTTTTTGGCCTTAAGTCATATTCTTAAGCGAAATCCTAGGTGCTAACGTATCTCTGGAATTTGATGCTCACATAGAAGTTTTCTATTTATTTAGTAGCCAGCCTTTTATGAAACACATGGAAAATTATTATTTTGATTGAGAAAATTTTTTCATGATCATAAAAATTTTATAATATTTTTAATAATGCATTCATCCAAAATTTGTATGGTAGTTTTGGCTAGTTTATTTAAAGAATGATGGCAAAGCGTATGAAGGGTAACAGCAAGGATGCCTTCATGAAGACGTCTCTAAGGGCAATTAGTTTATATACATTTTTCACACTGATAAAAGAGATAATACCCATTTTGCTAACCCGTTTGTTGGTATCTGAACTCGAATCCCTTATCCAATTTTATAGTAGGGTAACGTTGCGCAAGTAGGACCACTACTTAATTTACTCCTTTGGAATATTAGGCGTAATATCACACAAACTAAACCTCTCCCGACGAAACGAGTTACTCCCTACTCAACCATATTGTTTCATATCGTATTCTTTCCCTGTAATATTTGTCAGGAAGTCGTGAAGAGAATATGATTCAGTTCCTAAAATGCATGGATGGGTACACGAATTATATGTTGTAATTATTTTTATAACTAAATTAATTGAGATAAAGAAAGTTTTATTAAAATTGTCCAATTGTAAACGTAGTACGAGTAAGCTGTAAGTGGGATGACTTAGAATACTGGTTGTCTAAGATTTAAGTCGTATTATGTTCGTGTTCATAAATTTATTAATTCTATCGAAGAGAGTAGACTGTATGAAATTTTATTGTAAAAAATATCAACAATAAGAAAAAAAATATTATTACCAAACGTAATTGTTATTTTTTTATATATCGTACGATTTATGCAACTTTACCCTACATACAAATAGCTAAAATATTAAAATCGTTCTAGCTTTTGTTACGTGGACAATAATGAAAAGCAGTACAATTCATAATGTTGCCAAATTTGAATCGTTATCATAATTTTGTTTTAAGAAATATACGAGTTCGAAATTGCAATTTGTGCTGTAATTTTGTACGGTTACCTTTAGTTTGAATAACCAAATTTATTCTAATTTTTGCTATCTTTTCTAAACTCCTCAATTTCTCCTCGCATTTCCTTGCCAGCATGGAAATTAAGTTAAAGAAGAATGTTTAACGAGGCAAAAACGTAAAGTTAGTCAGAGTATGATTTCGTTAGTATAGCGCAAGTTGCTGTTCTGTGCCTCCTGCTGTTACTGTGAGTTACTGATACATCTTCTGGCCGTTTGTTTAAAGTTTATCGCCGATGTAAGTTGCTGAGTCAGCCTATCAGTCTTACGTAGTTCAGCACTACTCTTTGCCATTTAAAGTCATTGTTAAATCACTCTTAAGTTTCCACCGCATATAGTCGGTGTTATTGTGGGCATGAAGTACATGCATTTTTGTTAAAGAGTTTAATAAAAAAAAAGGGCATTTAAAACCCTTTCCTTGTGTAATATTTCTTCTCGCCTGTGCGAGAAGAGGTTTAGTAAGATCTTTTCCTTGCATGATAGCTAAGAGGAGAAAACCTCAAACTCTCAGGTTCCTTGCTTTAAATAAGTGCACGTTTTCTCTGTATTTATACTCATGCTTTAGTAAGTTTAGCGTCTACAAAGGTATTAGTAATCTAATTGTAGAAGAATATTGACGCTATGCGAAAAATCAATAAATAACATGAAAGAAGACGTGAAAAGGCTACATAATAATTTTATGTCATTACATAAATTACTATTCCTTGCAAATAATTAAGCCTTGGGGACTTGAACGCATTCTGACTTCAAATTTATAATCGCACTTACTGAAAAACGTTTATCATAATAATTTGGA
Organism: Stegodyphus mimosarum; assembly: GCA_000611955.2. Classification (NCBI taxonomy): domain Eukaryota; kingdom Metazoa; phylum Arthropoda; class Arachnida; order Araneae; family Eresidae; genus Stegodyphus; species Stegodyphus mimosarum. The sequence continues at coordinate 158,888 of KK115862.1, read as the reverse complement.
ATTTTGGGCTGAGAAAAGTATTGGCATTGAAATTAAACATCGGAGAATTTTTTTCCGTAAAGGGAAATTTATAAAATGCGGTGCTCTTTTAGAAGAAATGCATAGACAGTTTTAGATTCTTTATATTTTCATGAATATACACTTGCGCGCGTACGTTTTAGTAGTAGATTGAATGCCCAGAGAACCGATGATAGCTAGATAAAATTTATTTTCTCAAAAAAAAAAGTTCTAGTCTTTCCACAAAAGTACTCGTATAGCTCTTCTCAGTATAACAGAACACAATCAGTAGTTACCACTTTAAACTACTAAAACCATTAGAAAGAAAACATTTCAAAGCGCATGTAAAGAGCAAAGTTCGCACGGAGATCTTTCTGTACTCCGAATTCAGCTTTGAATTAAAAACTGAGAGCTGATGCTCTCTCCGGTCTTATATAGTTTTTCCGCAACTCCTAGAAATTACTGGAAGGCATATATCGTGGAAGTTGTATATATACGGCTGCAATTACATATAGGGATCAATTGCGGTTATTCAATTATTGTACCAATTACAATTATACAGAGACAGGACTAAAATGTCGCCAAATTTTGCGAAAACCATCGCCAGTTTGGCGGTATCTCGCTAAACTAGCCAGATAACCATTCATCTTAATGTTAAATATGTACATTTGTCTCGGTAACCTTATTTTTCCGACAGAGCTTCTCTTTTTCAAGCATTTCATGTTACATTATACATAAGATAGAGTACAATTTCACATATGATATAAAAGATAAAGCACAATTTCATATATGATTTCACTAAAATTATTTGTATACATAAACAATTCGTAACAATTCTGAAGAATATTGATCTAACACATACCTGTAATTGTTAAATTTATATATAAAACTTCCTCTTTAAAGAATTTATGGTTTCCGAACGTACATTATAAAACAAAGTCAGGAGCTAACAGCTCATTTTAAGCAAAATATGAATATCCTGTAATATAATCACAAATTGTAAATACCATACAAAATTTCATCAAATATTATAAACTAGTACTTGACGTTCAACTGAGAGTACGTGAGCATTTAAAACACTAGATATACACTTAAAAATGAACACGCTTCAAATTTAGACTGACAATAATTTCAGTTGTAGAAAGTAATGCAGGTAATTTAAACACAATATATTATTCTGTCAACATCGGAAGTAGTTTTCTGTATGCATTTAATAGCATTATGTGAAAAATTTATAATACATGTAACACCGTCGATTGCTCAAAATCGAAAGCTAAAAAAGTAGAGAATGAAGTTAAGAAAGGAATTGAGAATTTTCTAGAAGTTTCTAATTTATTTCTTCATATTTTTATTAAACGAAGAACTAAAATATTTCAGAATTTTATTGTTTGCACCATAGGTTAGAGGGGAAAAACGCTGAATGAAATTTACATGAAATTTTAAATATAATTTCTGACATTTTTGTGAATTTTCGAAAATTGTTCTATTTTTCTAGCTTATCTTAAAATTTCACGATTTAAAATAGCATCTGCTATAAAACGTCACAAATTATAAAACAAACTCTTCGTTCTCTTTCAAAACAAGAATGCTAAAAAGGTATTAACTTTGCGATTTCTACATTTTTTAATATGCTTTCGTATGGAACATCAGTTAAATATATCGGTTCTGCCTTATGGATTGCTTGGAAAGATAATTTCAGTGTTATGATGTCATTGCGTCGAAAGTTTTATGTTGCTTTTTTTATATTTTTGTAATTTTGACTTTACTATTTATTAATTTTCTCCCCTTGTTACAAAGAAATCAAGCTTAATGTAGATGTCTTCTGCCATTTTAAAAATGCTATTTGTTTCACCTTTTTTAAAGATAGAATTTTTGCTAATCTAAAAAACAACAGAGTTTAAGTACTAATACGGATTCAGAATTATTCCGATGAAATATACTATGCAATTTAAATTTTTGTTTTCGTTTCATAACTTTATATACATTTTTCTCAGCACTTTGCTTTAAAAGTTGATTTGTTTACTTCTATTGTGATACTTAATGTTCTATTCTTTTATGAGATTTTAAAATTCTAACATTCAAAAATGAATCTGTTATGAAAATCAGAAATTTTCAAAGGTAGTGAATGAAACAAGCACTTAAACACTTTTCAAATGATAAAGAGCATTAATTAGTGACTTTCTTGTTATTTTGTTTTAACTTTCCGCCTTTTGCTTTTATTTCTGGTTAATTATATTTGTCACTATGTTCAAAATACTTCAAACGATTTTTAAACTACTTCCTGATAAGCTATTAGACTCCAAGTTTGCGTAAAAACTCATTGTGAATGATATAACAATGCAATGAAGCGATGTTCACAAAATTAGATTTACATTTTATAAAATTTAATGTAAAATGATTTATCGTATATTAACGAAGACGTGCAGAGGCGGTTCGCGAGTTTTTAGACGAGTTTGCTTTGCTGTAAAAAATATTCCGCTTTGAATTTTTTTTGACTTTAAGTATATTTTCTGTAAGTATAAATTATCGTCTGCTACTTGACAATTTTGTTTTTAAGCAAAATGTCGCTTTTAAAGAAGCAATGGATGGAAGGCTACGTTTGTGTTCTTTCCGAAGAACATTATTCGTATTAAAAAACGTTGTAAAAGCCATGGTTTTTCGATATAAAAAGGTACGATAGGTAATGGTGTCAACAACAAAGGGGTAAACACGTCAAAATTTAACTCCAGGTGGAAAAATTGTTCCAAATACGTATCCAAGAAAAAAAAAACGGAATGTTTTGAATGTTGCAAAAGTAATATCTTTGATGTTAAAAGAAAATCTGCAAGTCAGAAGACAGTTGCAAAATTATTAAAATGCTCAGTCTCAACTGTAAAAAAACAAAGTGATTAATGCCTATTTGAATCTTAAGTAAGCAAGAAGCATAATGTGCATCGTATTTATCTACTACATATCACCGAACGCAGAACGCGCTGCAGAATTCTTTATAAGAAACATTTATTCGGGCAAAAATGGAAACGTGTTGTCAGTATAGACGAATCTTGGATGTACTTAAATGACTGCAATAAAAAGACATCAATTTACGTTCACCAAAGAGGAGAAAAATATCTTGAAACATTGTTCAAGGAATCTAACGAAAGTTTTTCTAAGGGGTTTATTGTTGTTGCTGGTTTTTCCTACAAAGGCAAATAAAAAATAAATAGAGTTTAGAAAAATGTTAAGATAAACTCCACATATTATCGAAAACATATTTTACACCCACTTTTCAAATATGAAGTACTTTCTCTTTACACACAGTGGGATCTACCAGTAAAACTACATCAAGCTAAGCAAGCAGTGACACGTCAAAACCTACTATTAATTTCCTGGAACAAATGAAACAAGAAATAGGTATCAAAACCGTACCCTTCACTCATATCCCTACTAAATCTCCTGAGCTATTTATTATCAATGTATTTTTGTGCTTTTGGACTTTTAAAAATCGAGTTGTCCAAACCTTGATCCGCAACCTCCTTAGGCTTCGGAAAACTGTTCGAGGGATAAAATACTTCTTCCGATACTAAAAAAGACTTTATTGTGATAGGAATTACAATGTATAAAGATAGTGAAATAAGGGTTATTAAATAGAACATTTAAAACACAATAATTTTAGGTAAAATATTTCTGCAATTATAATGAGTATCGTCTAAAAAATGTGCGAACAGGCTCTGTAAAACTGTCAGACTTTTCTGTTTAATTTATGATTTTACCGAAATTAAAAAAATTCCATGATCTTTTCGATCATTTGATGCCACAGAATTGTTGGAAATAAAAGAGAAAAATTATTTTTCAATTCGATAATTTGATTGCAAACGTGTCACTGAGACTAAAGACTTTATAAAATAAGCTTTTATTTAACTCATAAATCAAGAAATTTTTTTTATTCTCAATGTCACATTGTTATTGAAACTAAAGGAATGAAAATAAAAAAATATAAATTTTTGTATACAAAAATTTTAATTTAAAACCTATAAAATATTTAATGTATTGGAAGAAGAAAATAATTTATCATAAAGTTTTAAAGGAAAGAAGAGATTAAATAATTCTCTTTACATAATTAATTTTAAATTCACTTTACAACTTTCATCTACAATTTTATACCACAAATAATAAAGTTGTAGTCGTCTAAATAACGGAATCTATTAATAGAATTACGTTATTAAAAGTATAAACCATTACCTTTTTAAATTTACAGAAGGCGTTCTATGCTTTTGTTATTCGTGATATAAAATTGCAGATAAATTTCGCACAGAAACTTATTTATTCCTTTGTTCCTATTAAAGTATGTGATAAATTAGTTTTCTTAATTCGGTTCATTAATTATTTAATGATTTTTAAATAAAATCTTATTTTGATAAAAGTATTTCTTTGAATGTTTCTAGATTTTAATAAAGTTAAGAGTTCGATTAATTTTTTATTTCTCGTAATTGTAAAATGTGATACTTAAATGAGAGTTAAATATTTAAAAGCATTTCGATTTTGATTTTTTTCATGGAGTTGAAACCCTGTTACGCCTGATTTCAATTCGAAAGTAATAAAATAAAATTTTATTGTAGTGTTTATCATATGCAACTCGAATGAAATCATCTGCAAAATAATGAACACTTTGTACACATTAAATTTTTTTAAAAGTTCTTATTCTTTTTCAGAATATGCGCCATGTTCGTTCCAAGAACAACAGCATTTTTGGCAGCTTTACTTTTTGCTGTTCATCCAGTCCACACTGAAGCAGTAGGTATATTACATTAATATTACTTTAAATTAAAGTCTTTTGAAGGATAAAGGAAAGCCTTATGATAGAATAATTATGGCAATAGCTTTAATAGCAATAAAATTCTGCCTCATAAACTATGTAATCTATTAATAATTAGCAATAAAATTCTGCCTCATAAACTATGTACAATTAAGAAGCAAGAGAAACATGCCGGCGTGGAAAATAAAACAGGCAAATCGACAACCTTGTATTCGGCGTAGATTTTGTAAATTCCCAATCGATTTCGAGGGCAAAACGGGTCCCCCTTCATCAGGAGCAAGGATCAAACAAATCTAAAATTTCAATTTTCCTACACTGAGAAAAAGAAACAGATTATTGCGTAAAAGATATACTTATCCGCAAAATTAAAATCTCGAGTTCAGGCAGAAACTTTCCGTATATTTGTTCATTTCCTGTTACATGTTGCAAAGATAGTTACGTTATATGCATTCAGGTATATTGCCCTTTTTTTGCCCCCTCCAAATATATCATTCCAATTCATCTGAGTACTTCTCTGCCCTCGAAATCGATTAGGATTTAACAAAATCTTCGCCGAATGCAAAGTTGTCGATTTGTATTATGTTTTATTTTATTTTATGTAGAATTATTTAATAAAAACACTCTGATTTTAAGTTTTCGCAGACAGAAGGTACGTAATATCTAAAGTAATGAAAAGCAAAAACTTAAGATATTTGTTTTTAAAAATATTCTTCATTTATAATGTAGTATAGAGGGTGTATCAGTACATCGGTGACAAACTTTCAGGAAAGATAGAGTACACCTAAGTGTGTTTCCGACCGTGCATTGCTATGTGATTTCCCATCGCCTGGGTGTACTCTCTCTCTCTCCTCAAAGTTTGTCACCTTTGTACAGATACACTCTACATATTAAAATAATGTATGCCCTATCAATCATTTTTCTTCAGGTATTTTGCATTTGCTTTAGGTACACTGAACCAGTGTTTTATATCTCTCGCTCTACTGGACTGACTGACGAACTTCAAATTGCGTTTTTCATGTCTCGAAAGCGCGACTTAGGATATTCACTGGTGTGCAAAAATTAAGGACGAAGTCGAAAAATTAGCATATCAGCTGAACGAAGAGGCAGAGCGGACAGAAAGACCAATCAGGAGATTAAGTAAGGCGATGTACGGTAGCACATGCGCAGATATGCAGGTAGACGTAATGGGGAAGTATCTGAGTAGTATAAAGCATGTTGTCGGTGTAAGATCAGTATTTCTGGCAAAGAGATTGCACGCCGTATAGCAGTTAAAATCACACCGAGTTGCTGCCTCAGCGAGAAATGGCGAATAATCAATCTGTTAGACTACATCTTAATGCTTTTACCCGAGGTCGAATCATTGGGAAGTTGGAGGAAGGCCGCTATGTAACAAGTGTGGCTGCAGAGTTCGGAATTGCTCACAGCATCGTTTCACGACTTTGGAGACAATTTCAAACTACAGGAACAGCTATTCGGGGGTTTAGTAGTGGTCGTCCACGAGGAACCACACCCTCAGATGACCGGTATATTGCCTTACAGGCCAGAAGAAACAGGCGGCAGACAGCGGGAGAAATCGCTAGACACACGACACAGGCGACTGGACGACCGATATCGCGTTTTACCGTGGCCAGAAGACTGCTAGGTGGCGGTCTGTTTGCACGACACCCTGTACGGTGTGTACCTTTAACGCCTGCCCATCGGAGAAAGCGTTCTCTGTGGTGCCGGGAACACCGGAATTGGAGAGACAATGAATGGGGACGAGTACAATTTACAGATGAGAGCAGATTTAGTCTAAGTTGCTATTCTAGACACATACACATCTTAACAGAGCGGGGAACACGCAATAACGCCTTCAACATCATCAAAAGGGACTGTTTTGGAGGTCGCGGAGTTCTCTTTCGAGCAGACATAATGCTTGGTAGCCGGACCGACCTTCATATGTCCCAAGGAGGTTCGTCACCTGAAACTGCTATTGTAACGAGGTTCTTCTTTCTTACATGCGTCTTTTCACAAGGGCTATGGGTCCTCAGTTCCTCTTCATGGACGACAACGCTCCACCTCATCGCACAGTTACTGTCGAAGAGCTGTTGGAGAGTGAAGATATTGAACACATGGATTGGTCGGCAAGGTCTCTGGATCTAAATCCCGTCAAGCATGTACGGAACTTACTAGGGAGACCCGTGGCAGCACGTAACTTATCGCCAGTAACGATTCCGAAACTGCGATTGGTGCTACAAGAGGAACGAGCAGCAGTGTCTCAACAGCTCATTAACAACCACATATCCAGCATGCACAAATGATGTGAAACCTGCCTAGCAGTCAGGGGAGATCATATCCCCTATTAAAGACCGGATGTTTCTTGCTGGACACCCATCACAGGGATGTTTCGGCCTTCAGTCGCATTGCGCTCCATGCTACTTTTTCAATAAAGCTTCTTTTTATCCCTCTGATTTCTCTTTTAGTAAGTGTTGCTTACATTACTCATGTCCTTATGTATTGGGGATCTTACGGTATTAAATGTGTTGATTTGGAAAGCTTTTGTACAAAGTTATATTGAAAAAACCGTCTTGTCCTTAATTTTTGCACACCAGTGTATATTAGATTTGCATTTAGCATTGTTCTAACATAGTTATTTTGACAAAAATGGCTCTTTTTCTGAAATAACATACCAATGTTTTTCCATACTTCGATTCTAAAACTAAAATTATGACTAAATATTAAATTTTGTAAAATTTGGTGCTAAATTTACGGAGAAATTCAAAAATTTAACTTGGCGACGTTTTTTCAGTTTGCATCAAGAATGATTCAGTAAACAAACTTCTTAATACATGGCAACCTATTTTCCTATCCCTTCCATTGTGCAAGAGAGGAAAAAAGTGTCACATCGTTCCTACCTTTTTATATTGTGCATGAGGGGAAAAAAAGTCGCATCGTTCCTACTTTCAGATAATTTTAGCAAAGTGCGTAAACCACATTAGTTGTATTATCGCTTTCAACAAATATGCCAAATTTCAAAACGGGCCAACATATACATTCACGTATATCTTCGAAAATTTGGAATAAAATGCGCGAATGTTTTGCAGGTATACTTAGAAATCCGTCTACTCTAAGTTGATGGTAAAAATTTTATAGGTTATAGGTCAAAATCGTTTTAAAAAAAATTTATAAAAATTATTTAAAAATATAAATTTTAATAATAAATCATAAAAATGATGGAATTTTATTTGGAGTGAACCTAAATTTCGGACTGTGAAAGAAGAAATCAAGTAAATGTAATAAAAAAAGAGATATTAATAAATACATACCAAATTCAATTAGCATTGAGGAGCTAAAATTTTGAGAGCTAATGTTTTGAAAACTACTCGTGCGATTTTTACAAAACTTGGCAGTTTGGCATAATTTGAGTTGTAAAATCGATATATGGAAAAAATTGGTATGTCATATCAGAAAAAGGCCGATTTTGTGTCAGTACCTATATTAGAACAACGCTATGTATTGATCTAATACATATCCTAACTCGCGCTTTCGAGACATAAAAAACGCAATTTGAATTTCGTCAATCGGCTCAGTAGAACAGAAAATATAGAACTGTCCCATTTTTTTTCGCAGTGTACCATGTGACTAGACAATACCTATAGCATATATATACGTAGGTCAGTCAGAAAGTTTGTTGTACTACTGCGTAAATATGTTCCGTCTAAGACTATTTGGATGACACTGTGTGGCAACACCTCAAACATGTACCTTTATCGCGTGACGTAGCGGCTTCCCCGAGACAAGTTTAGTTTTTTTGATAATCAGTCGCAAACATGTCAGGACAGCTGCAAATAACGTCCAAATTGGAAATGCGTGCAGTGATTCGTTTTTTGTGGGCAAAAAGGTGCAACTGCACTGAAATTTATGGACAGTTGTATGAAGTGTCTGGTTAAAATGCTATGTTACGTCAAGCTATCCCGAAATGGTGCAACATGTGCTCCTGCATGGCAATGCAAGACCCCATGCAGCAAAACAAACGTGTGACCTTCTGAAAATGTTTAGGTGGAAAGTGTAGAATCACCCTCCTTATAGCCCAGACCTTTCACCTCCTGACTTCCATGTGTTTGGTCCCATGAAACGAGAACTTTCAAAGCGAAGGTACCATTCGGATGCCGAAGCTGCAGCCCAATAATGGTTATTGGACATTGGACGGGATTTCTTTGCAGAAGGCATCGAAAAACCTGTACCACGCCTCGACAAATGCTTAAATAACGGATATAATTACGTTGAAAAGTAGGCTTTGAATGGAACTTTAAGATATAAATAAAGTTATTGTAAAATGTTGCTCCTGTTTTGTTTTCTTAGGCAGTGAAACTAACTTTTTGACTGACCCTCGTGTATATAATATACTTATATTTAAGACAATACTTATAGCAGAGAGATCAAAGAATATTGGTGTAATTTTTAAAAATACTTATAAGGATTTTAAGAATCTGTTTTCTGTGAATTTTTGTCCTATTATGAAGTGTTTTAACTTACATATTTAGGTATTGCATTTTGTGTGAAGTTTATTGTTTTGCACTTTATTTCATCTTAAATGGTGGCCGCTTTTGAGTACTCCAGTGTATTGCCATCCAGATGCAACTAGCTTTAGATGCCGAATAGCTTAATGATAGATATGCAGGAAAATACTTCACCAAACGGAGAGTCATCCATCGATTTGAATGCGTCAATGCACAGACTCACTGCACAATTTCTTTTGAACGGTTGGTTGACCGCTCCTTTGAACGGGTGGTTCGCTCCTTGAGGCATCGTCGACACGTTACCTTCTCTCACAAAATGAGATTATATATCATTCAAGCACAAGAACACGAAACAGGGCATTATTTTGGTAAACATTTTTGACATTTGTTTCAGCGTTTAACGATGGTGACGTTTTGCATTAAATTTTTTCGCTTCAAATTTGGGTCCAAAGGGGATAGATAAAGCTTCATCCAAAATTTTATTGCTTTGTGCTGTTAAACAACAACTAATTTTAGGCATCTAAAGAAATTCAAAAATTTCGTAATTCGAAAAGACGGATGATTGCTAAGGTTTTATCTACGTTTTGAGCTTTTAAAAGGCTTTCATGCCTTCATTCAAAATGGATAAACATCAAGCTTCAAGGTTTTATTCATATCGGATTTGTCACTGAATCTTAGGTAACACACTGAAAAAAGTGAGCTGTGTTGCTGGCTCAATTTATGTAAATAAAATGAAATAAGGAAAGTTCAAAATCTGTTGCAAAAATTTTGTGATTCATGTATTTGTCCAAGATACAGGTTGGAATCCAAAACTGGAATACAAATAAGGAAAATTTTGATAGCTTGCAGAGGCATTAGATTGTTTTGAAGCGGTGCAAAATGTGCAATGCCTTCTCCGGAACTCGAACCTAGACCTCTCGAATACGTGGTAGTGTGCTACCGTTACACCACGAAGGCATGCTGGAAGGAGGGCGAAAATACCTTATATACTCCCCCTTTTAAAGGGCAACTGAAAATTAGGAGACCCAGTCGCTAAATCTTAATGGTAACGAATTATTTTTCAGCACGGTTTTAGTTCGAGTAGGCTTTAGAACGGCTCGCACAATGTCCTCGCACAATCTGAAGCATGAGAGGTGAAAAATATGCGATGTCCTCGTCGCTACTGGAAATTGGACATCTAAAATACGCGCCGAGTGTGCTGGAAGGAGAGATAAAATAACTTATAAGCTTTATCTTGGGTAATAAAAACTAAAAGAATTAAAAGTTAGTGTAAATTATAGTCTGACAAATCGGTTACTTTGTCAACAAAATCCGCTGTGCTAGCCTTTTACTCATTTATTTTGAGAATACGTGAAGAGAATAAGGAGAAAATAAGAAAGCAACGAAAAACAGAACAAAGAAAAAGTACGCTATGGTTTCAATAAACAAAACTAAGAAAATTTCCTTTGGCAATTTAAACATTTTTCCTCCGTAAATTTTGTAATGCTTATGTAAATAAGTTTTAATCATCTTTGTTTCTTTCGTATAAGATGAATTCTGTTTAAATCTGCATCTACAACCTATTTTAGCCACGAAAAGAACATTTTGATAAGACCACGCGTTATTTTACATCTAGAATTTAGTTTCTTAAGTTGTTTCTATTGAATATGGAACATGTCCAATGTTTTATCGAATCCGGATCTTAAAGGGATCTGGAATTTTGAATCTTTCGAAGCTCGGATCTGTTTAAGCTTTCATATAAGAAAAAGAAGAAAGTAAAGAAAGTAAAAGAAGTTGACTTAATAAGAGGTTTTATTTAAGGTAAAATTTGAAATTATTTTTTTAAATAATTTTAAAATACAATTATTAAAATGATACCTATGCTATCGTAAAATATACTTATTATAACTATTAAATTAAATACATAATTAAAACCTGTGGAATTTGAAATTCATTGGCTAATATGAGAATTCACATTTATGTATCACTCTATTTTTACTTTTCTCAAGAATTAAGGTCAATTCAAATGTCTAGGAGAGAGGATTATTTCAAGATTTAATACAGGTAAACATTAAGGATGAAATGCTAAACTCTTTTCCAAAAATTATGTGTGTATGGTATATCATGGTTGCCAGGTAGAAATATTGGCAACGTAGGTCATCTGAAATGGTTATAATCGAACTTAGCTTTCAATGAATGCTTTTACTGGATGTTAATATAGAAGAATAAACTTTTCAAGCTAATTACTGAGAATACTGTGGAATTAAATGCATATAAAAACAATTAAAGATTTATTTAATTGCAGCTTAAAGTTGCAGAATTTGTTTTTCCACTGGCGAGCACTAGCAATTATAAGCGTTGGTAATTACTGAGGCCGGTAGCTGTTGTCAACTTAATATGGACGCACCTAGTAGGTAGGCCACCGCCTCTTTATAACGCAGAGTTAAAGACTGCCCTTGAAGGAGTTTCACATCACAGCAGGGGGATGTATCCAAATCTCTTTTCAAAATTTAAATTCTTGCTCTTTGTTTAAATCTAACTTCATTTACGTACACTGGTGGAATAAAAGAAAACAGTGCAAGGCTAGGAAAAATTCAGCATTAGAAATGTCGTTATTATTAAAGTAAAGCTTACAAATAAAACTAATTGTTCAAAGTTTTGAATTAAATCGTTTAACGGTTTCATAGATTAGGATTCGAAAAACTTGAACTACAAAAATACAACGCGAAGATCTGAGTTCTCGAATCTCGAATCCTTTTTGGGTTTTGCGGGACTCGAGCATTCTTCAACCCATCCCTATTTCCTAATTCATTGAAAGAAAGTTTTCTTAGAATTGAAACTCCTGTTTAAACAACCTCGCTGTTTCACTGTATCCAATAAGAACATTTTTGCCCATTTCTGATGTAGCAATACGAAAAAAAAAATTGACATAGACTGAAACCTTTTTATCGATAGGAAAGAATCAGTATTCCGTTTTCTTGGAATGGTACATTTCAAGAAGGAATTTTGCTACCCAATGCAATGGAAAATATTCCGCTTCACAAGCATTTTTCTATCTTTTTCGCAAAGTGTCTGTTCCAATGCTCGCTGTCCCAAAACCATTTTCCACTGTGGGAAAAAATGCTTCTGCACATATACCGAGAAGAAGAAATCCTTTTTCCGTCATTTTCTCCCCAAGGATCGAAAATACGGTTCTTTGATACTTTTGTTACTATCTCTTTGTATTTTCTACCTTTAAGTGTACTAATCTGATGCCACGATTATAAGCGACTACAGCGCTTTTCTACTATGATAAACACGGGTAATCGTTGAATCGTTCTTATAATAAATTATCAATATTTCAAAAAAGTGACAAAAATTTTACGCGAGTTATGAGCGAAATATACGTGTAATATTTTGTAGTTCTGAACGGATATCTCGATACAGTCAACTTTCCATTAATCGGTGACTCATTAAGTGGGTTGCGAATTAAGCAGCCCATGTCTAAAATTAAGCTTGTATATTGATAAGGGATATTACTGTCACAAAGCGTCAGTGTGAAAGACAACTGTCTACCGAATATATAAAAAGTAAAAAAACTTGAGTGCGTTAACAGTAGTGATTACAGATGACGTTATATTACCCGGAAGGCACTCTTTTTCCACAAATATATGCATGCAAACGAAATCGAAACACAATCATATAACCCGGCAGTAATATACTCTGGTAAGGGATATTCAAACGATTTAAACGTCGACTCCAATTAGACAAGGTCATGCGGTGGAAGAAACGACATAATTAAATTCGTGATTAAATTTAAGAAAAACGTTACTGTAGGGCTTTTCTGTAAAAATTTTATTTCTTAATTTCTATTTATTTCTCTAAAGATCATAAAAATTATTTAAAAAATAATTTGCCAGTTTTGCTAGTGGATGCATGAATTATATATATATATATATCTTATGCGTCAAAATATTATACGCATATATAAAAAACCTTCTCCGATGTATGAAATACTAGTGGCCTATCCGCTCGAACAATCGAAATGAAATTTCAAATATTTTTATTTGAAGGTATGTATTGTGATGATTTTAAACAGTAGAGATTACGGTGACAGTGAAAACATTTCAGAATTTTCGAAGGCAACACCCACTTTTTTTTCTGCGCAAATTGATCAGCGCATTGAAAAACCACAAGTAGCCTTGGGACGATACACATACTACGAAACCTCCCGTTGTAAAAGCCTTTGCGAAGAAGTGCATTGCAAAGGACGAATGAGAACACAAGAGAAGGGAAGGAAAAACACTTTTATTGAAATTACAAATTTCCAACGTGTACGAAGTTCAGGATAGAGTCATCCCCCGTAACTTTTCAGTTTCGTGGCCACCGCGATCCTCCGACTTCAATCCGATGAATTTCTGATTTGGGGTTGTCTGAAATTAAAGGTGTATGTCAAAGTCAGGACATTTGTCAGAAATGAAAGATGGCACAAAACACGAAGTTATACAGATTCCTTCTGCAATGTTACGTTTGTCATTGTTGTCAACAATCTCCTGAATGCAGTGTGCTATCGTCTGCGAATTTGGGCAACTTGAAAACTTGTAATTTTAACAAAAATTTTTTTCCCTCTCCTCTCTTATGTTCTCATTGGTCTTTTACAGTGCTGTTCTTTGCAAATGTTTTATCTCGTTAATTTTCGACATACGTGTATTATTCCAACACCATTTATGAATTTTTAATACTGTGTTCAATTTGCGCAAGAAAAAAGTGGGTGTTGCCATTCGAAAATTATTTTTTTCTCTATAACTGTAACAGTGATAGTTATAGTATTTTTAAATCGTCACAATCTTGAGTTCGTAACTTCAAATAATATCCGAAATCCAGTTTTGCAGATTTCTTTGCTCCTGATGAAGAGGGACCTGTACCTGTTTGCCTTCGAAATCAATTGAGATCTTGACTTACATCTACTCTAAACTCAAGGTTTTTGTCTTACTAATTTTACCTGAAATTTCATTTCGATATAGCGGATAAGCCCCTAGGGATTCATATATAGGAGAAGTTTTTTTATGACCACCCTGCATACATATGTGTATAAAAGACATATATAAAAGATCTTTTTCTTCTTTAAAAATGTTTCCTCGTCAGTAAAAAATCATTTGCACTGGCATTGTATTTTATATCATAATACTTAAAAATATAACATTTTGTGTTCTATAAATTTTGTTTAAGAAATTGTTAATGTAGCAGTTAATTTTTGTAGTTACTTTGCAATCCGCAGTCCATTTCAAAATTAAAATGTAAACAAAATGGTCCAAACAACTGACGTATAATTCTAAAAACTATCTAATTCTCACATCCTATAGTTCCAGGATATGAGGATTATCGGAAATTTACAGTAATACAAAATTGTACTCTGGTTTTAAGTATTCCTTATAGACTTCTGAAGACTTTTCTTATTTTAGTAATACGTAATGTTCGATAATAAATGAAATGCCTTTATTCTTCACGTAAGATATACGTATCTTAAAAACGATAAAGAAATTTCATTGGTACAAGGTCTTTGAAAAAATGACAGCGCTACTCTGCCTGTTAAAAATACCCCAATGACTCTGAAGAATAGGTAGCATTAGGGTAAACCTCCACCATTAAAGAACTCTCAGTTTTTACCCTTCCAGTTACAGATTTTGTAGCAAATAGATATTTCCTCCAAGCTGCCTATCTTTTAAAGTCAGTATTCTTCTGTAGCAATTGCGAAGCCTTGGAATATAAAAGCATATACTTTTCTCCGCTTCTATTCATAACTCCTTGTCAAACAAGAAAAGACCCCATCATTATTGATTTGGGGAACTTTTCGTGGAGCTGTAATTCGTGGAACAAGAAAATATCGGAAAAGCCCTCTGTCTATTAACAAGCAACGGAAAGTTGGTTCCTTCAGGAGGCGGCGAGTATCTTCGGCACATTGGAAAAGTGCATCTGAGAGCCGAGGGCTCCCTTACTGTGAGTTTTCACTTTAGATAAAACGTTAAAATATCGATTTTTTGATATCGGATGCCTCTTTGCTTCTGAATGAAAATACAAATTTCTGCGATATTATCCGAGTTGTGAGTTAAATGTTTTCGCTGCCTAGTCAAATAAGTGAACATCAGTATAAGACATTTTTGCATTTTCTTATTACTGGCATTATTTCAATTGCCCTTAAGTTGCGCTTGCGTGATATCTAATGGTAGGAAGAAGAAAATATTACATGCATTTTTGTTATTCGTTCTGACAGTGCCGTCACTGTACATTTCCGAAAAATAGCTTTTCTATTTCGCTTGCTCCTTAGTGCACGGTTTAAATTTGTTTCATAACTCAAATGAATTTATTAGATAAAACGTTCAGATATTATTAAAATCAAGTTCATTTCACATATGCTACAGACTCTAGAAGCATGTGGAAGATAAGAGATATTTTCAATTCAATTAAACGTGAAATGTTTGCAAGTGTGTAAATCAATACATTTTATGCTAGAATCTCTACACGTTTTAAAGTATCTTTTATAATAACTCTACATGTGTTGGCCTATAATAAATTCTTCACGTTATATTTGCTTTTGTAAGAAATAAATAAATTAAGGAATAGTTAAAAAGCGATACGAAAGACACATGCGTAGGATATATGTTTTATTGGAACTTTATTCTTTGAATCAGCTGCGGTTATTTGCCTGATTATATACGAACTTTGAGAGGATTTTAAACGTTCTATCGTTTACTGCATCGTTAGAACACTGCATTTTTCTTTTGAGTAAATCAATTTGCGTTTTTTGATTATTGTCTAAAAATAGATTAGGAGGTTGAAGTAGGTATGTTACCTCTGGATGTTTAGTGACCTTGTGGGGTTTTACTTATTTGATTCAGTGTTCAATCCTTGAACCCCCCGAACACTAATAAGGGAATAATCGCGTAAGTGTGTTAACAGAGACGTAAGGCTTAAAAAGGGTTAACTACCCTTTATTTCTCTGAATAAATACAGTCAGTTCCTAACTCAGAACGTACAATAAAGCCTAAACTTGCGCTTGAACTTAAATGAATAGGAAATTAAACTTAGCTGAGCTTAACTAAAGCTAACTGAAGATATAGCCGAAGCTATCAAGATTCTAAGTAGTTGGCCCCTAAATCTTAATTAAGTTGGCGAAGTCAAACAAGGGCCTAAGATATGGCCGAGCGTAGCAATAGCTAAGACAGACGTAGCCAAAAGGCAAACGCGCGCTAGTCTGAAACTCAGACTCTCTCTCTCAAGAAGTGGGTGAAGCATCGACTTAAATACTACTTTTTACTCATTTGCATTAACTGCGTCTCTGAAATTACATTCTGGTAGGAAATTGTAAGCTGAAATTAGAATGATAGGAAAGATGCATAAACTTAAAATAACTGTTAATAAAATTAGCATAAACCTTACAAACATTTTTTTGTGGAAAATATGCAGTTAACTCCTCGTTACCCGTTATGAACTAATCGGGTGGCGATTTGACCGGGTCCAAACTTTGAAAAACAAAATTCATTAATTGCAAAACGATTAAAAAATTACAATCACAAACTAACAACGTAAAATAGTCTTAAAACTAACAGCGCCCTACCGAAAATACGACAGAAAACTGCGCGGGATTGAAGATGATGTTATTGTATTTGGCAGTTGATGTAACTATAACAGTGTGTAACTTTTCCCCGCCCCCCCCCCCCCACCAAAAAATAATAGGACAGTTGTTATATCTCCCGTTCCACTGGGCCGATTGACGAAATTCAAATTGCCTTTTTCATGTCTCGAAAGTGCGACTAGGGATATATATTTGACTTATATATAGCATTGCCCTAACATAGGTATTTTGACACAAAATCGGACGTTTCTGAAATAATATACCATTTTCTTTTTCATATTTCTTTTCTACGACTCAAATTAAGCCTAGATATTAAATTTTGTAATTTTTTGGTAATAAATTTATGGAGAAATTTAAATATTTATCTTGACGGATTCTTTGAGTTTGCGCCAAGAATATTTAACTTGGCGAACTTTTTAATTTAAAGCAACCTAGTCATGATCTCTCTAGACTTACCATTATTGCTTTTCGACCAATCGGAAGTCGTGACGCCAGAGCCACAACGTTCTTCTGTTGATAACTACTACGGCAGTTCATTTTTTTTATTCAGAAGAGTCTTAAGTTTTGCTATTCTAACAGAAAATCAAACACACACACAAAAAAAGATAAAAAAAAGGGTTAAGATGTCATTTCATTGAGGTGCCATTTCCTTATATTACGCGTCCTGTAGCTTTCTAAATTTTGGTTCAAGTAATCTCTTTGATAGTCTTTATAGAAGTAAAGCAATCAACTGTTTTGTTTAAAGAAGTAATCATCATTTGTTTTCATTCAATTTCAGTATTAACCTACGTATCCAAGTAAATTATCGGAGAAACGCGTTTACCAGATCAACAAATTTGAACACAATGAGCGTTTGCGAAATATGTAAAACAATTAACTCCATTTTAGAGTAAAAAATTAAATTTTATTCCGTAGTTTATGTGCTATGAATTTTTAAAATGTGTTCATGGACTTGGTGAGTAATGCTGTTTTATTAAATTCTTGCCTCAGTTGATGAATTGCCAGAAGGCATGCCAGTCTGTAGAATTATGACTGTTTCTCTATTTACGTAATAAATTAAATAAATATTCCTTATGTAATAAGGATTCTTTTGTTGTGAAAAAGGCCGCAAGAAGCATTATTCTACGAAAAAGATTAAAAGTCGGAGTTTTCTCTTAAAATTCAAACTGTCGTCAATGGGTGTGATATTATTTCACATTGTTCTAAATTAATAAATTTCGTCTGAACTGACCTATGCAGTGAAAAGAGGATAGCTGTTACTTTTTCGATGGTGTCTTCTGAAATATAATACTGCTACGCTAAATAATGATGCATGTCGTTTTTATTTTATTACATCTATATTATGATTTTTTTTTGTTTATGGCTTATCTCACTCGATCGACAGCTACATCAGGTCAAGTTTCTGACATAAGAGTAAGCCCACGAAGTTCATCGTGGAATACGGTCAAGATTGCGCCTGCCGTTGGCAAGAAGAGCCTTGAACACCATAGGTGATAGTACAACTTTGCTCAATTCCGTCCCCAATATGGATGGAGAGCACTCCTGGTGGATGGATTCGAAGGTCTCTCACCCCTCTTCCGCTACCACCAACCTCTCGAAAGGACTTCCGATTCGCCTCATATTTAAAGGGTTACTATGCGTTCAGGCAGCGCCTAAGTACAGAAAATGCATCCATGATGATCATAGAAGAGACTCAAGTGTGATTATGTTCAAGTTTGAGGGTACAGTGCCTACTTGCGAGCAAAGCAGATGACCAACTATTTGCACGCAATATGCACAGCAGACAAAGATATCAATAAACACAATTGGTTCTTCTTATTTCTATATGCTGCTACAGGTATAAGTTGGCGGGAACCAGAAGCGTGCATGTATAATCCCGCTGTAATAACTGTGCAAGGTACCGTGTCTGTTTATTTATCAAACTGCACTTATATATACACGATATAAATTCTTATAAGTAAAAGATTAGTAAATTCCTAGTTTTTTCAACATTAATTGTATTTTAAATATTCTAAATTAGGGCATTTCGTGACTTAAACCATGTTTGGACCATGCTCAGGAGCTAATCAAAGTTATTTCCGTATTAACCTACGAGAAAACATGTTCTGCGTAATGAATGAAGCACCGTGTCTTAGAACAGACAACACTTTTTTTTTTTTGCGAATCTCTATTACTCTCTTTTTCATCAAAAGGAATTTTATGATAAAAGGACATACATTAAATATCATTTTAATATAATTTTTTTGGATTCGATTAATTTACCATTTTCAAATAGTGAGATTATGCGTAATATCGTAATATTTCTTGAAAATGTTTCGCATGTGTAATTATTACAAATAAATTTATTTTTTTTGTTCAAGATGGAGTTTTTAAGATTACAAGTAACTTTTGAGTAGAATATGGCTACATAATTTATCTCCTTTTGTTTTGATTATTATACAGGTAACTGGAGTTGTAGGTAGAGCTGAAATTTTGTCTTCACTGTTCTTTTTACTTGCCTTCCTGTGTTACTCTGGAGCAGCTACTTCATTTCCAGGAACAGGTAATTTCAAATAGAATTTGCTTTTGTTTCAGTGCTTGAAGTAAGCTGCAATCTTCTATATATTGCAGCTATTGTACAAAATTTAAATGTGCGGTTTTTCAGAATTTTTTTCAAATCTTTATTGTAATACTTTTTTTAACTTAAAGCAATGAATACTTAAATCACACATATAAATTTAGAAATGAAACCAAGTAAGAGTTAAGTTCATTCTTAAGTTTCACTACTTATGAGACTGAACGAGCTTTGCAAAAGGCTCCATGCTTACTGGTCCTTTTATTATTATTATCCTGTAATTTTGCATCCACTCTTCTTCTTTCTAGCTGGTTTACTCTCAAGTGCTCATTACTTATTAATACGTTCTGAGTTTGAATAACACTGTTTTTTACCGCTTCATTTAACTATTTCTACCCTGCAAAATGATAAACTACAACTCATTTCCATTTAATATTAAACAGAAAAGCAACCATAGATGAGCGTAGATTTTGGAGAAATCTGTATTGTTGGGTGAGATTTGTGCTTACTTTACCTTTTATACAATTGAAATTGTAAATATCCCATCTCGTATTTCCTTTTGTATTTGTTAATTGGTATAACTAATTAACCGTTAATACTGTGATTACGTATTCTCAGCTTGCCAACAGATGGCGGCGGTGTTATTTGTAAAAGAAACTATGACTACATATGTAGTACTTAGCCCTCGTAGTAGTTCGTCTTTGGTGTTCGTAAACAAACATTTCACAGAAAAACGTTTCCTGTTTATTATTATGCCTTTGATGCAGTTCGATTTAGTAGAGACTTAAAAAATTTCTTCAGCATTTACGTTCTTCCATTTTGTCACGTATTTTACTTTTCACTTGATTGTTTATACATTTTTACTGTTTTATCCCCCCCCCCAACCTGTACACTGACATGGGCATTCACGTGGATCTACGTTCTACGCCTAACAACATTGCTGCGTTTCTACGTCTCAGTGTTCCTACATCAGTACTTTCAAATTCTGCTTTCATCACATCCATACTGAAGAGGAAGGCGGGCTAAATTCCATTTTTAGTTAAATTCACATTTTTGGCCACAACTGATTTGACACTCTAATCGTGCCTATTCAAGAACATTTGCATTTTGGAATACTATTGCGATAGGAAGAGAACACAGCGGTGTCCGAACAGCACAGAGGATGGAGTTAAAGTACGCATTTATCCAATACTAGCCGCTACGCGGCCAGCCTTCGTCTGGCCTTTAAATGCACCGGAAAAATGCCGGAAAAATTTTAATAAAAAATTACAATGGAATAAGCAATATCCCTCAGTACAATATTGATTATCCTAATAAATAAATTAACTTCCCGTTGCCTTAAATTAATTAACCAACTTCCTCTGGTCGCTATGTGGCCAGCCTTCGTCTGGCTTTTAAATGTACCGGAAAACAAACGTCCTCTCGACAACCTCAACAAATGTCGTGTCCAAGTACCTCTTGACAAACGTGCAGTATCCAAGAGAAACATTAAAGTTAAAAACTGCACAGAATTATAGCCCTCATTTTTCCGAGTGGCAACAGTGCTGATTTCAGCAACAATGGCAACAATGATATGTCAGCAGCAATGGCTGCGTGTCATCGATTTGATGCAATTTCATCAAAAAGCATAAAATAAAAAAAACTCATTCAAATTTTGAAAAAAATCGCTTTGAGGTGCACTGGCTCCTGTCTAGATGCACTCTATGTACCTAATTTCGTAGCCCTGGGTCTATTAGCTTACACGAAGCACGAACGAAAGCCACACACACAAACAGACAGATTCTTCCTTTTATACATATATAGATGGCAGTTTGTTAATAGAAAAGTTTAAGTTCCCAATTAACTACGTCATCAGCATTACGCAAGCTTTGTAGCACAGATTAATCTAGAAATGGCGCAGTCCAGAAATATTATTTTTAGAATAGAGAAACGAAATATCCAAATTGAAAATAAGGAATAAGAAGCTATTAATAAATTACATTATAAAACTGATTGACATATGTTTTGTCTCAAATATACGTATATACGTAGATGTCATAATTTTGAAGCGCACTGGAACTTTTAACAGCTTTCGACACCAGTAATGGCTGATGGTTAAGATATACCGATGAAGATAACAACAACTGGATCTTTTATGAATCAGCAAGCTTTATTTTAATAATAATCAAATATTATTCATAATCAAAATCATAATCAAATGATTTCTTAGTAGATAGGATATTTCTAGATCATGAGCAATAACAATAGTTTTAATATGCACGTTATATCATTTTAGAATAAAAAGAAAGGGGAGTTTAGCAAAATAGAGATGTCGGCAAGGCGAAAGCTAGGGAAGGAATGCAGCAGAAGAAGATTGACCTAATTAATCGCCAGCGGTATTTATACCAAGTTTGATGTACAAGTACAGCTAATCTATGATTGATTAACTTTAGTTTTAGTTGCCCTTTTCAAGTAGCGTTACATAACGATAGAAAGATCTCGAATTTGGGAGAACAGATGAATATAGGGAGAGAACACCAAATTTAGAATGTTAATTTTGAGGCGGCCAATTATTTTTTAAAGCATCTATCGCATTTTGTTAGATCTTGCATATATGTATATTTATATATGTGTGTGTGCGTGCGTGTATGTCTATGTATGTACGCATATAATTTAAATTAATTACATATATAAAAAAATCAATATATATATATATACACTCACGTTTGTGAAAATTGCAACACCATGAAGGACTTACGCGAGTGAGCTGAAATTTTCAGGAAATGCAAAGTAGCGCATGATATGCAAATGATTAGAATTGCAAATCCGTAGCGCATGCGTATGCTGAGCAGCGCCCTCTGAACGGCTGATGGCCGAATAAATATAGACGGCTGTAGCGAGGCGTGTATGGTTATCGGTGGTTATCTGCTAGTGGTAAACGTTAACTCAATCTGTACTTATGCCTCGTCGACGAAAGAGAGCGAGATTTGAACAACTTACAGAGTTTGAACGAGGGAGAATCATCGGCCTTCGTGAAGCTGGATTGTCGTATCGTGCAGTAGCCTCTCGTGTGCAGCGTAACAGCAGCACAGTGATGCGCGTTTGGAAGCAGTGGACGGACGAGTGTCGGACAACTCGGAAATCCGGGAGTGGACCCCGAAATGTGACGTCAGCTCGCGATGATAGACACCTGGTCCGCATGGCGCGGACGGACCGTACAGCTTCCTCTAGACAATTGGCAGCACTGTGGTCAATAGCTACAGGTGTTTCATTGTGTGCTTCATCAATTCGTAGACGTCTGCTGCAGTGTGGACTGCGCGCACGGACTCCTTTATACAGGATCCCCCTAACGCACGACCATCGCCGCCTGCGGCTACAATGGGCCAATCAGCATAGAGACTGGCGTGCTGATTGGCAGCATGTCGTGTTTTCTGACGAATCCCGCTTTAATTTGTGGTACCATGATGGCCGCATTCGTGTCAGACGCTATGCCGGTGAACGCCACCTTCCGGAGTGCATTATCGAACGCCACAGTGGACGAACACCCGGAGTTATGGTCTGGGGCGCCATAGCATATCATAGACGATCTCAATTGCTACGAATTGTGGGCAATCTGAACAGCAACCGGTATATCCGTGAAGTTCTACAGCCCGAAGCTGTTCCCTTCCTTCAAAGCTTGCCAGGCGCTGTATTTCAACAGGACAATGCCCGCCCTCATACTGCTCGGATTGTTAAATCCTTCTTTGCAGCGCAGCAGGTACAGCTTCTTCCTTGGCCTGCGTGTTCCCCGGATATGTCGCCAATTGAACATGTGTGGGATGTCATTGGTCGGCGTCTTGCTCGTGATCCTCGTCCTGTTGCGTCTGCAGACGAACTTTGGGTACGCGTACAAACGATATGGAATGCTCTTCCTCAGTCAGACATTCAAACTTTGTTTGACTCCATGCCACGTCGTGTAGCAGCACTTATTGCGGCGCGTGGTGGCCACACAAAATACTGATTCTGATCTCTTGTTCTTGTTTGTTTGCTTTGAACATTTAATCATTTATTTGTACCACTACCACTCAACTGTGTATTAAATTGCATTCAATTATGACGATTCCTTCTTGGTGTTGCAATTTTCACAAACGTGAGTGTATTATAAAAATATATATAAATTTTAAATTACGCATAATTTAAAAAATTTTAAATCTCTTAAAAATGTGAAAAATGCTTTACATTTTGTACTAATGTATGCTCATTTAACTATTTTAAATTTAAAGGATTTCTTTGATTTTTTTCAATTAAGCCAGTTAAACTTTAGCACTGTTTCTCTGTTGATAATTCTTTGGACAGCTGTTAAACAAAAGACTACCTTTATTTCCCTTTTGTTTTCCAAGTTACTGATTCAGTTTTATTTAATTCGTGCTTGCCTGTTATAAAATTTGCCAAATTTAGTTGTTATTAATTCGGTTTATTTTACTTCTTTTGTAATTAATAAACGTCTCAGCATAATATTTTTTGAATAAATATTGCTCTGCTTATTTCAAAAATTTATAAACAAATATTTAGAAATTACATATAATTTAAAATGCTTTTATTCCACAGATTGGATGAGTATGTCATTATGCACAGTGTTCGTTGGCACGGCTACGTTTTGCAAAGAACAAGGAATAACAGTCGTCGGAGTATGCTGTGCATATGAAATTTTCGTAGTCCATCGAGTAATATTATATTTCATTTTCTCCAGATAAGTATTCATCATGTTCAAATGTAAATATTACACATTTTTGAAAAAATGATTTAGAAGTATTGTTACAATAGTTTAGTTAATTGTTACAATAGTTCAGAGTAATCTCTGTTCAATGTAAAATCAGTTATTAATTATGGAGTATTATTTCATCCTTGCGTTTTGAGAATAGAATCGTTTTAATTAATCCTGAAGTATCTAAAATACCACAAAAGAGTATACTTCAAATACCTAAAGAAAAACATCTGAACGTTCATATAAATAATATATTTCACGTTCATATAAATAATATATACACGTTCATATAAATATCATTCATATACAGACACGTTCATATAAATATCATTCATATACAGACACGTTCATATAAATATCATTCATATACAGACACGTTCATATAAATATCATTCATATACAGACACGTTCATATAAATAATATATTTCCTGTAAAGAATGTTCCGGATGAAAGTGAGACTACGACTTTGGCTAATTATGAACCAATACAAACAGATAAACAGTTTATGACGCTGCCAGTGTAACAAAGACTTATGTCTCTCAAAGCATTCATAGATTCGGTGAATCTGTATAGATATTTGTAAAGCTGCAGCTGTTTTAAGGAAAACGATTAAGAACAAAATATATTGCTTTTATAAGGTATTTCTCTCTCCTTCTTAGCATGCCTTCGTGGTGTAGACTCCAGCATCAAAAAATATCTAATGTCTCTACAGTGGCGCCCGAAGTAAAAAAAGGTGGTGGATGATGATTCTCCACCACCAGAATTTGCCATTGCGTCCCCTAATCCCCAGTTGCCTTTTAAAAGGAGAAATACATAAGGTATTCCTCCCGCTTTCTTAGCATGCCATCGTGGCGTAGTGGTCGGCTTCGCGCGTATTCGAGAGGCTCGGAGCGTATTCGAGAGGTCCGTGGTTTGTGTCCCGGCTAGGGCATTGCGCAATTTTCACGTCTCCCGCACAAAAGAATCCTAATGCCTCTACAAATTCAATGTCAAAAGGATCAAAATTGCTATTCTTAAAGTTTGAAAAAGTATCAGATATAAAAGGCAACAAAATATTGCTAAGTAGGTCTGAAAATAAACAAACAAATTATGAAAATACACTCATGTCCATAAATTAAGGATTATTCGGAGTCACGCGGAAATCGAACTCTAAAATAAATATATCATCTGTAAAATCACTACACACATCTTCAAGAATCATATGCAAATTTCAGGAAGTAACCAGATGACAACGATGATACGTCACAATGACGAGAGTGTAAGAGAGTGATATATAAGGAATACAGGCAAAGAAGTAAAATTGTTCGCAGGCGCTTTATAAGCATTTCAGTGCAATAACCGAATAGTTGTGACACAAGGGACGCATTTGGATGATTTTTTACGTGGTAGAATTATCGGCCGTCTGGAATGTGGGCGTACCCAACTGGAAGTATCAGACGAACTTGGAATTGCCCAGAGTGTCATCTCCAGGCTTTGGCAACGATTCCAAGATGTGTTTATGGATGACAACACCCGTCCTCACCGTGCAAACATCGTACGCGAATGCCTTCAATCGGAGGATATCACCCGTATGGACTGGCCAGCATTCTCACCGGACTTGAATCCAGTAGAGCACGTGTGGGACATGCTTGGCCGACGAGTTGCAGCCCGTCAACCTCCTCCTACATGTCTACCGGAACTTCGGAGAGCATTGCTTTTTGAGTGGTGTAATATCCCCCAAGATCAAGTCGATAATTTGATACTCAGCATGCCTAGGCGTTGTAAGGACTGTATTGCATCGTCTGGGAGACATACAATGTATTAACAATCATACCAAACATGTAATATTGTTTTTTCGTAAATAGTTTTTTTTTTGTAATTTGCTCCAGGGAGACAAAATCGCTAGTTTTTTTAATAATATCAAAAATATAGCATCTTTTTTTGCTCTTTACCTTTTGTTTAATAAATAAGCTTTACAAATAAGTCAAATTTGTTTTGTTTCTAATTTTTCCTTTGCCTGATTTTGCATTATCTTTAATTTATGGACTTGAGTGTAGTTAAGTATAGTTTCATAATGAAATTCGGCTCTTCTGCTTTTCATGGTGCCCGAAAACTGTAGCTGTTGAAATTCCCTGATTAAATTAGTAAAGATCTGAGTTCAGAATCTTCGCTATCAGTCATTTTATGAAAAATGCTGTCAGGTATTTGAACAACTAGAAAATTCATTTTTTGCCTAAACGGATTAAGGCCCTTAATATATCTCAAGAATGTGGTATTGAAATGCTTTGAAGTATTATTAAAACTACTGAGTCCAATGAAAAAAAGAAGCTTAATAATTCTACCTATTTCAGGAAAATTTACCATGCACTATTAAAATCAATTTCTAAAGACCCAGTTTAAACAGGAATGAAAACAGTCATAGCAAATTCTCATAAGACTAAGCAGAATTTACGCAATACCTTAATTATCCATAAAAAATGTCTGATGTGGCCAGTACATCAGCTAGTAACTACGAGCTTTAAGTAAACTATCATTTCCGATTGGTCGTTTCTAAATAAAATTTAATTTTTTCTAAATTTTATGGTTCAGTGTTATTTACAAATGCTATTCATTGTTAGTCCAAGGGGCGCTAGCGGAAAAGGACTGTTAATTTCGTTTTGGCATTTTGCGTCGATTCTCTACAAAGGGCGAATCACTTTTAAAATTGTTGCCACCAAATATTAAATCCGCGTATTACATTTAAAGAAATTAAATAATGAAGAATCTGCATAAATATATGTACGTTTCTCACACTGTGATAAAACGACGGTACCCAGAGCCATCCAATTTTGAATAACGTACGTCTCCACCCGAATATGGGCATCTGGAAGTCCGACTTTGAAATTTATTTTATTATCTATTTCATATTTTGTAAAGCATTTATGAGTTTTTGATTAAGAAACTCAATAAATTCAAAGCAACCAATGAAAACACTGTACACATACAAAAAAAAAGGTTACTTTCATCTCCAGCGCGCGAGACTGTGTATCGAAAATTCTAAAGATATGCTCTTTTAAATATTTTGTGATATTGCTGTTGAATTGAATTTTATGGTTTAAGTGCGAAGAACATGATATTTAATAAATAAAGGTAACGCACAAAACGTTAAAAAAAGCCCCTTTGGGCGTGATGTATTTATTATTTTTCTCTCTCATACAATGGATAATGATAACTACTAGTGCTCACTACATATCTGCTCTCGTGCTTTAATTTGAAAATATCGATTCGTTCGCAGTATATCTTCTGATCATACAGTGTTTTGCATTCACAAATCAATAATTTCAACATTAGAAAATTTTTAAAAACAGCATATCTCTAGAATATCAGATGGACTGTTAAATGTTGCCAAACACTTTTTTCAGTCTTTGCTAAGTTTATATCAGTGTCCAGTTTTCTTAATAAAATTATCAACTTTTTTGTTTCTCATTTGAGCTTTATTTATTGAACATCCCTTTCTTCGCGCTTACGCCACACAAAATTCAACACCAAAATCACAAAAATCCTAAACTAAGCATATCTTTACAATTCCTAATAGAGTGTTAATTATTGACACAAACATTTCTATATTCGCTATGTTATTCATATTTCTTATAACATTTCTTTAAGAATAATACATAGAGATTCGGCAGCAACATCTTTTTTTTTATCTGAAAGGTGATTCGACATAAAAAGTGAAACGGGCACAAAATTAAAGATTGAAGATAATACATTTAATTGTTCATAACGAGAGCTCGTCTTCAGAATAAGCTTATTCTTGTTGCATTTAGCATAATTCCAAGAACAATTAAATGCTTATAAATGCAATATGCTGTTTTCAATCACAAACCTATTTTGAACACCACATTTCAGAAATTTAGGCTTATTTATAATATTAGAATAGAAGAGAAACACGTCAATGTGACAATTAAATTCGCTGAAACAACCTTGAATTTAGCGCACATTTACTAAAAACAGGGATATTTTCTAGATATTTTGTTTTCCTGATGAGGAGGGACCTGTAGTTTCCCTTGAAATCGATTGAGTATTTTTAGTAAATGTACGCCAAATTCAAGGTTGTTTCAGCGAATTTGATTATTCGTAATATATTTTTGTCCGAAAATTAACTCAGGGTTTCAAACAAAATATCTCTTTCGGCTTATCAATTTTAGCCAAAAATCTAATATGTTGTTTCCATTGAAATAAACATCTTAAATACGAAAATTCAAATATTTTGGATTACATTTTAATATATTTGTTCATTAAAAATTGCTTTCAGCTTCCAGTAAAATAGCATTTGCCGTTACCCATTAAAGAGTGTTTTAGGCTTCCTATATGGTACCATTTCCGACTGTCCAATTTTATCCCAAATCTAATCAACTTTTTATAGGAATACGCAAAACTTAAATACGGAAAAAGAAATTTTGGGAAGTTTCTACAAGGGTTACCGTGGACGAAAAAAGTCGTCAAACAAATATACATAGAGATAGACATCATTTTAGAATTAGAGTACAAACGTGTTGTGGGGACCCTAATTCGTGCTTATTCACTGAAAACTCAATATCGAATTTTTACCTATTTATAGGTTGGCGGGAGATAAATAGAAAAAGAAAATCTATATGAACTATAGTTTTAATTTTAACTATCTCAAATTCATCTCATTCTTATCCAAGAAATGGGACAGTTCTATATCTCTCCTTCTACTGAACCGATTGACGAAATTCAACTTGCGTTTGCGCGATTTAGAATATGTATTAGATATATATGTCATTATTTATAATCATAATATAGCATTGTTCTAATATATGTATTCTGACACAAACTCGGGCTTTTTCTGAAATGACATGCCAATTTTTTTTTCCATATTTCGATTTTAGGACTCAAATTATGCCAAACTTGCAAGTTTTCTCATAATCGCAAGAGTAGTTTTTAAAAAAATTAGGTTTCAAAATTTTAGCTCCTCGGTGTTAATTGAAATTAATATATATTTATTAACATCTGTTTTTTTTTATTAAACTCAACTTGATTCTTTCTTTCAGAATTCAAAATTTAGGTTCATTCCAAATAAAATTCGCCCATTTTTTATGATTTATTTTTAAATTTTTAAATAATATTTATAAATTTTTCGAAACAAATTTTGAATTATGACATATAAAATTTTGACCATTATCTTAAAGTAGATGTATTTCATGTAGCATATCTGCAAAAATTAGGGTTTTTTATTCAAACTTTCCTAGGCTATACGTGAATTTACATATTGGCGCGTTTTGAAAGTTGGTATATTTGTTATAGGCCATAATAACGCCAAATGTCGTTTACGGACTTTGTTAAAATTATTTGAAATAATGAACGATGACTTTTTTCCCGCTCATTTACAATGGGAAAGAAGAAAAGCAAAATAGGTTGCTATAAATTAAGAAGTTGCCAATTTTTGACGAAAAAAATGCGCCAAGATAAATTTTTGAATTTCTCCGTAAATTTTACAAAATTTAACATTTAGGGATAATAGGGATAATTTTAGTCGTGGAATGGAAATACGAAAAAAAATTGGCACGTCATTTCAGGAAAAGTCCGATTTTGTGTCAAAATACCTATATTAAAACAATGGTATATATAAATCTAATATATATCGTAAGTCGCGCTTTCGAGACATGAAAAATGTAATTTTAATTTCTTCAATCGGCCCTGTGGAACGGGAAACACAGAACTGTCCCCCCTTTTCTTTTCTTTACCTAATATACATTGCAGTGTACCTAATATATATTGCTTGCATCTGATATCCATTAATTTTATTTACCAGTCATTTTACATGTTGTAATATTTATTTCCTTTGACATACATTAGAATGAAATCATATTGCTCATAATTTACTAATTTATAAATGCTGGTCTAATGTTTCTGAACAGATAGATCTGTTCAGAACCATTATTCCATTTATATTTACTGGACGACTCTAGCATTGAGAAACATTACTGCAGCTATGAGATTCCAGTACTGAGAAACATTGCTCCAGCTATGTGCTGGAGCAGCTCGCGAGTTTTAATCGAGTGTCAGTGGAAATGCAGCGGAAGTAGTATCTGTGTGTCTGCGCTTTACCAAAAAATGGGAGTCATTCGAAATATTATACGAAACTATGATTACAGAATTTTGGAACATTCTGGACTTTAAGTTTAATGCAGTTTATTAGCTGAATTTTTTAAATGTCACATTGTACCTTTATAGATGGTAAAATACTACCTCCAAAAAAAGTATGGATAACTAATGCATTAGTTACAGAAGCAAGGACCGAGCAAAATCTAATGACACCAAGATCAGATAATTGCTATTTTTAATGTAACATCAAATATGAAACAAACCTGCAGTATAAGAAGTTAACTGAGAAATTGAACTGTTTTTCAGTCACCGTAAGAGTGCTAGGTGGATTTTATTTGATGCTAATGCGGTTAAAGTATACATCTTCTTAGTTCATAGAAATTTTCACAAAGTAATCTGAAGCGGGGACGTATTTATTAATAAGATCGATGGTTGGATAACTATTCAAATATTTTAATATTATTTTTGCAAAAGCAGCACAATTTAATGCTTAGACATTAAATAAAATTTTAACTGTACGATTTAAATGAACTTTGAGATTTTGTTTTTTATTATAGCTTATAGGTTTGGAATTTGAATAATTGCAACCATTTATTTGCACTGATATAATAACAGATAGAATTCTGATCATCCTTTGATGTAACTACCATCGTTGTGGAATTCATAGCAATACCTGCTTTCTTAATGGTACACTGCGCAAAGATAAAAAAAAGTCTGCTATTCTGAATTTGCTTGAGAGATTTTATATACATTTACACATATTACTGGCTGTGCTGTACTGATGATAAAGTTCTCCTTTTTTCCCTTTTCTCTCTGATTAGCTTTAATTAATAGTGCATAACCTTTTTTGTATTCAATAGGTACACTGCAAAAAAAAAAAAAAAAAAAAAGACAATTCCTTATCTCTCGTTCTACTGCACCGATTGACGAAATTCAACTTGCGTTTTTCATGTTTCGAAAGCGCGACTTTATATTCGACTAAATATTAGATTTATATATAGCATTATTCCAATATAAGTATTTTGACAGAAAATTGGACTTTGCTCGAAATGACATGCCAATTTGTTTTCCATATTTCGACTTGTCCGAAATGATGCCACTATTTCGAATGGTTTCATTTAGTTTTGGCTAATATAATTTAACCTCTCCTTCATGTAAGATAAAGATAGCAGTACTGAAGTCTTTCTTTTGGCTCAAAGTATCTTAAATGGGTTTGAGCAAGTCTTATTGAAGCCATTTCGTTATTCTTTAAGAACATGAAGTTTACGCATCTTTGGACTGCCAATTCAGACAGGATTGCATTCCATCACGAATCGCGTGCGCAGCTTTGAAAAGGAGAATCCATTTGTTGTAAAAGAGGTTAGGTATCGAACTAGTGTGTGGCATTAACAAGAGGCACTTGTTGTAGTTCATAGAGTGTACACAAATGCATTTCAATAATTAAAGTTCCAAGCCACGTATATGAATACTGAAGATTTTTTTCTTCTAATGCAGCTATTTTTCATTTTGATTTTTTTAAGATTTATTTTTACTGACTGATGAATTATGATTATTATATCTTTACCTGCGTTCACTGAATATGACTTAAATTAGTTTAAATTTCATTAATATATAAGCTAATTGTTTATAATAAGCGAAAGTTTTCTGTATTTAAGCCTTTTACACGCTATTGAAACTTTGGACCTGCCATTCAGTTTCATCCAAAATGCTACGTTTTGTTAAAATACTATTGATAAAATCATTTCTCAACAAGGAGTATCGAAGGAGTAGGAAATATTTGCAGCTTCTTTGCAGTAAATGACATTTTATATAGTAAATTAAAGGAAAACTAACTTCACAGTTGGTGTATGCGTCGTTGTAAAAGATAGTTTAATTTAATAATATATTTCTAGTTCGTATAATAAGTAAAAAGAAAAAGGTATTGTTTTGTAGAAATATCAATCTAGTTATTTTCCTGTAAATTAAAACAAATTTAATGCTACTTAATTCTAATACTTTTAAATGCTGAAACTTCGAAATTCTCTTTTTCGTAAGTGAAAAGTAAATATTTCTGTCAGGGCTTGAGAAAATGTATAATGATACTTTATTATTGAAACTCTGCTTGGTTAACCATACTTACGATGATAATATTTTTTTCCTAGCTTAGGTTAGCAGAAATTTTCCAGGCTATTCAATCTCCAAAAATTAATTTTGGTTATCTGTCTGAGTATAAGATTCTGCACTCTAATGCGAATGGCATCTTTAGCAGCATGTGCTCTCTTTCTCCTCTTGCTGAGACTGAATATTATGGGGGCTCAGCTTCCAGTTTTTACAAAGTACGTTGGTTTTAATTTCTTTAAATGCAGCTCATAACAAAACTAATTAAAATTAATTGCTTAACTTACTTAGTTTAATCAGAATATTACTGAGTGCTGGAATAAATTAAATATAAAGCCTTTTATCAAGCAACGTCATCGACTATATCTGTCATCTTTATCAGACCTCCTTTCGACAATCTTATAGTGTTCTTTAGAAGAACTTTACGAAAGTCTTATTATATGAAAATATTTGTTTCTCATTGTCTTCGACGCTGGTCCTTTTGTAAGCTTGAGATCTTTTCACACCATACGTTTGTGATTAATTTACGTCGCTAATGAACGTCCAGATTGTGGAATAAAGTGATACTGACCACACGGATGCTCCCACGAAAGCTAACATGAAGGACGGACAAAAAATACGATTATTTCCAGCTAACATTCTCGTTGTAAATTATCTGAAATAGAACACTGGAGGATCGAAAGGCCTTAAAAAGTGGCAAACGTTGGGTTGATGTGTAAGTTTCCGACTAATGAATATTTATCGTTTTTAGTGTTACGCTAATCATACAGTATATCACAAATTCATTCCCTTGAATTATTCGCAATCTTTTTCCACCCTTCAGAAAGTTTTTGAATGATTTTTCTATAAGCATTATGTGATTTGTATGCATAAAACCCACCCAGAAAAGTTTGCAACTGATAAATAGTTTCCAAAAGGCCTACTACCAAATGCATCCGATAGTTATCTAGTAAGTAATACTTATCTTGTATTCAAAAACTTCATATACTAATGCTAAGATGCTGAAACATATGTTATATTTTGTCTATTTGGATGATGCTATTCCATTTTTACAAAATCCATAGGCGACTCTTTTTTACCACTCTAAGTGGCGAGAATTTGATTTAGTGATAATTGGCTTATGCGTTGTGGCTTGCTTGTAAGATTTAAGCGTTAATACATTTCGATAAATCACTGTCGCTTGTGCTTTCTGGAAGATACGAGCAATATCATAGATACAATAAATGAATGGATGATTACCGATAATCAGCATTTCAGTCTTCCTCAAATCTCGTTATATGTACCTTTCAATAGCTGTAGCTAGTGCACATTTCTACAAAGCGCTGATGGCTGTTTTGAAGACTCACGATATGCGACAGGAGCGTAAGAGAATAGTACTTATTAGGCTTTATAGAGCGAGGAGCATGCAAAATAAGCGAAGCCGTCGTTGGGATTCAAACTTCAAATATTTCGATTGATAGACATATGTATTGTCATTTACATCATAACAACACGCGTGGAGAAAGACAATAACTTATCATATTCTGACCTACTTATAAAGCAATGTGGAGAAAGCAAAGAGATCAGTCAGTAAAATCTAGTTGGAGAAGAATTCCCATCCACCTTATTTTAACCAGGTGCCAAAGCACTTTGTCGGACAAGACAACGTGAAAAATTAAGCATGCCTTCCCCGGAATTCTAACCAGAGATCTATTGCTGGCTGTATGTTCTACCGTTTACATCACGACAGCGCGCGCGCAGGAATACAGTAATTCCTAATAAAGTAATCTTACTTTTCTTTTAAAGGATGCTTGGTTATTAATGGCAATATATTGTACGCAGTTTATATACATCAAAGGAAAAGCAATAGCTTAATTTGCGTAAATATCTTATTCTTGTTTACTACAGAAGTTCAGGTAAGGGCTTCAGAAGTCAACTAATACTAATGGATTCATCACTACAATTTAAGTTAATAATTTTACCTAGACATATGACTTTAATGAGGCAATAGATCATATCAATATAAAGTTAATACGTTTATTTGATTTAAGAATGGGTCGTGTTTTAAAGCAAATAAATAATAAATTTTCTCATTTCCTTTTTACAAATATTCTGATAGACTGCGGTCTCAGTTATTCCGGATATTTGAAGTTCTCTTATGTTGGTGAAATGTGCAACGAGCAATGTTATTAAGAAAAATTCATTGCATAAGGCGAATTCATTGCATAACTTAGACAAATTTAGATTTCTTTAACAATAATAAAGATTACTATAGAATTTATTGTCTGTAATGACAACACAGTGCATGTCTAGCAGTTTAGGACTTTTTCAGACACTCCAAAGGAACGTCCCAAATGATAAAAGCGGCAATGGTTAGTAAGACATCTTAACGTTTCCTTATTAGCATATCTTTCGCTTACAAAGAGAAGTTTTAGAAGAATTCTTCGTGTGATTTTGTACAATCGATAACTACAGCTATACATATTGAATAATTAAGCAGCGAACAACAAGGAAACTTTCATCGTAAAATGCGAAGCAGATTTTGAAAAGAAAATTAAAACTGTTTTTAATTATTTTTCTCATTTGTCATACCTGGTTTTTTCTTGCTATTAATGGTTTCGTTTTATGAAATACTATAAGAAAAGTCACCATTTTTAGAACATATTAGAAAGTAAGAAAGAGTAATGATATGCTGAAAGACAGGTTTCTAAAACCTGATTAATACGACTTCTCTGTGCTCTTTACTATCCTGCATAAAATCTGTATTCAGATCTGGAGGAATTATACACAAACAATTTTCCTCCTTACAGTTCCTCTGGAAAGCATGACCACTGCGCTCGCTTTGCCCGAACGTGTCCAACCACATCTCCTTCTATTCTTAAAAAGCTGAGAATGCCGGTCTTCAGCATTTGGAATATTGACAGAGTTTGAGTTATAGTTTAGAGAGTGTATAATATGAGACTCAGTTTCTTTCAGAACTTCTTCTCCCGGCTAATATAAGATAGAACATATTAAGGGAAAGACTACTAACCCCACAGTAGATTTTATTAACAATTAATTATTTATTTATACGAAGCAATTCAGAACATATAAAAGCATGGCAAGAGAAGTGTAACATTAGAATGAATACATGTAGAAGCTAAACAATAATAAAATTTCTTCCTTCAGCTTTAGATTTTATAAATTCGACTCTGAAACTTTTTAGAGGCATTGTGCATTCATGTACTTCATGCAGTTACATTAAACAACATTGTAATCCAGTACTTCATCCAGATTTGACAATCCTGCGGCTGCAGCTGCAACTCCAGCTCGTCAACTTACGATGCACTACTTAGTAGCCTTGAACAGCTGGCTGCTGTTCTATCCTTGCGATCTCTGCTGTGATTGGACAA
Source organism: Stegodyphus mimosarum (assembly GCA_000611955.2). Lineage (NCBI taxonomy): Eukaryota > Metazoa > Arthropoda > Arachnida > Araneae > Eresidae > Stegodyphus > Stegodyphus mimosarum. Next base: position 123,176 of record KK115862.1, on the reverse strand, counting down.
TGGGCACCGTTCCACTCGTGCAGTCCTTCTTAGATCCGCGCAATGCAACAACTATGGCATTTTACTTAATTTTTGGAGCTATGCTATGGACGAGTATATGGGAAGATGACTCCAGATCAAGAACTATTTTAATGGTAAGTGATATTTTTGCCATTTTCACAAAAGATGTTATTTGTCTATTTTATGCAAAGCTTTATTCGTTACCTTTGCAAAATAACAGATATGTTACGAACAGGCTTCTTACCTTTGCACCTCATAGGAGGTATAATTAAAATTCAATAATTTGGCATCTAGTGGTTGATAATTATCCATCCGATAATCCGGCATATATTCTACGACATTTCTATTTATATGTTTTCTGTTCTGTTAGTTTTTGCTTGCTCCTAGAATTTCTTTCGGCAATATTCAAAAAACTCAGCAGCTGCTCATCTTCTTGCCATTCTCAGTTAGTTCTTTATTCTAAACTTGGCATTTATAAATCGCTTTCCTTATTTGTCAAAGCTATATATAATTATTTAATATTTTCAAAATATAATAATGTTAATATGGGAGTGAAATGGAAACACGCAACTTTAACAATTTACCAAAGGATGGATGTTACTAATAACTTTCTACCCACTAAGAAATCGTCCGTTTGGCCTAACCAGTACACGTGAAAGTCAGATCACAAATTCCTCTCATTACACAAAATTTTCTGAACGAATCATTGTGTGTTAGTTACAGTGCTAAAAATAGTGTTAGAAATTTTGTACTGATAAAGATCGTTTGCTTTATTCTTAGAAAAGTCATTGCTAATTGTCTGATGCCTGCCTGGAACTTTAGTCAAAAAGTTGAAAAACAAGTATATTATTTAGTTAATTCAAAGTTCCTCTGGAAAAACATGTACTAAATTTTTACGATCACGTATCATTCACTGTTAAAATTTATGCTAATTGCACTCATAAAATAGCTTTGCAAATGATGTACTTTAAGAAGGAATCCTTTTCTTTCCTTAGCTTTTCCAGAAACCTTTTATAATAAAATATAAGAAGGATACCTTTTACTAAATAAATTGTATTTGTAGAGAAAATAGTTTTTTGTTGTAATTTCGAAGCAACATTAGCACAAAAGTAATCTTTTTTTAATCCATTGAAAGCATAGAGCAATGCAATATATGTAAAATGTAGTGTATGTTGATTTTATGTAAATCTGCGACAACTAAAAGCAGGTGTTCTGCAAATTACGCTTTCTGAAGAGCATTTTGAATTAAAATTTGCATAAGTCAATTTAATTTCAAAACATTCTCTGGTCAGACAGTTCCGAGTTATTTTTAATTCGCAAGTTAAATGCATGTTACAGATTCTGAGTTTCGCAATGTGTGTTAAACTTTCATTCAATGGAATTCACTGGGATTATTTAATTGATTTTTTAAATAAAATATGGTACAAAAATTAGCATTTACGCTCCACAAAATGAGATTATTATACATTGGAGGAGGAGGATATCTTTCTGAAGCCTTTGAGTAAGTGAGGCTAACTCCTTACTGGTATGTTTCGTAAGACGATACTGGGTTTTATTGATAAGATAAGTTGAACTACTATTCAGGTATGAAACTTTGGTTGTTCTCAAATCTGCATACTTCTTAATCCCACAAGAACACACTCTGATCATAAAAATACACTGAAGAGCTATTGCATTATGAGCACCCCTCACCTAGAAAAACGAGCTCGCTAGCAGACAAACCACACGTGGATGTTGGTGTGACTGATACTGGAGTATATAAAGTACCCATGTATTGTTTTTCTACACGTAGAATGTTTAGCGACATAAAAGTAAAAGCAGCTGATTTATCAGATTTTGACAAAAGACAAATCATTATTCGGGTCCTGGAAACATCGATTTCAGAACGGCATCTGATGGACTGCTCACGTACAGGCGTTCTAAGTACTAATCGAAAGTGGTTTATGGATGGTGAAATGGCCATTGGTTGCCGACCATCGGTTTGTCGGCCACGGTATATTGATTTCAGAGTAAAGCAAAGACTGTTACGCCTTGTTCCCGTTGAACGAAGGGTTATAACGACCGAAATCACCAGCAGCTACAACATTGGCAACCCAGTGCAACAACACACAGTGTATCAATACACAGGGCTGCGTACGCTAGTGCGCATGGGCCTACGCAGTCGAACCCGCGATTAGTGTTCCTGTGCTGAAAGCATGTCATTGCCAACAGCACCTGAAGTGGGATAAGAATCATGGCCAGTAGACCGTAGAAGAATGAAAGAAAGCTGGTTATTCTAACGAATCACGTTTACTGGTCAATCATACTGACTTGATTTTCATACTGGTCAATCATACTGACTGATCGCCGATTTTCAATTGAACACCCGACTGCACAGTTGGCTGGACATAAAGCTGTGATATTATGATTTAGTCTATGTTTTCATGAGCATATTAGGGTCCATACTTCCACAGAACAATCCTTGACGTCTGTGCGCTGTGTGAACATCATTGCATCTTTTCATGGCAACAGTAATCTCAGTGGGTGATGACGTTTACTTGCAAGATACGGCACCATGTCATAAAGGCCGGATCATTAGGAAGTGGTTGGAGGAACATTCTGGTGAATTTCAAGTCATAGCTTGACCACCAAATTCACTTGACATAAATCCAATTGGACATTTGTTGTTCCACCTGGAAAAACGAATTCATGCTGCCACGCTACCACCTAGCAACATGCGGGAATTACAAAACCAGCTGATGAATACCTGGTACCAGATACCTGAGGTTATCTATTGTACCTTGCCGAGTGAATGCCTCGCCAGGTTGACGGTTTTGAAAACGAAAGGTGGTTCTACGTCATATTAAACTGGTGGTCATAACGTAATGGCTCTGCAGTGTATGTATTTATTAGGCTCAACAGACGAAAAACGTACAAAGAACTGTTACTCGAAAAATTGAATGCTAAATAAGTAAGCTTTTATTCTAAGAAGAATTGAATAGTCGATATGTAAACTTTTATTCTAATTAACTCGGATATATTATTACGTTGTGTTTATTTTCACTTCTGCCTTTGTCATCTCCCGCCAGGCTGGAAATCAGTTAATATATTTACAGAGTTTAGGTTTCTTTTTAAGCATAAACTAGAATCAAACTCCTAACGGACTTGAAGCGAATTATCGCTTGGTCTGCAGTAACAAAAAAGTTTGAAAATGTTTAAAACAACCTTTTTATTAAAATCAGAACTTGAATATAAATACACCTTTCATGCTTACAAATCAACCACCTCTTGTGGCCCTTAAAATAACAGTCAAATTAAAGTTTGAACTAATCGTAGCAGTCAAAGATTACACAAATAAGTTAATACTAAGTTGGCTTAGGGTTTCTCACCGGCGTAACAATTTAAATGTCGGCAGCAATAACGCAAGCCGAAGAATTACAATTTTATTTGAGCTAAGAATAATAGCGTGGCCTCGAAAGGCAGAAACGTACTCTGTGTTGCAATAGAAAATCCTCGATTGAAATACTCTCTAAACTGATTTGCATTGTGGTGAGAAGTGTTATTAAAGGTTTAAATCATAATAACTAATTAAACTGATTTGCATTGTGGTGAGAAGTGATATTAAAGGTTTAAATCATAATAACTAATTAATTAAAATAATACCCTACATATGTAAGCGCAGAGTTACTTGAGTTCAAGCGGGAACCCTAGGCAGGTATCGCTAACTTGTCAGTTTGTTTGATATCCCTTGCTACGCAACTGGCTTCAGTTTTGCTAGCTGCAATTACATTATGAAAGATGGAGGGCCGAGCTAAAGCTCCGTAAGCGCTTATTGCCTTGCATTTAATATTCTAATCTGACTTTTGATTTGTCCTGAATTTCCTGAAAATCTGCACATGTTGCGGATCTGTTGTAATATATTTCGTGTTACTGTCAGGCTGATATGTTTATAAAAAGATTTATTATTTAAATCTTCAACTTGGTTTATGGTCAGTGCACTTTGAAAGTAAGTTGGGGCAATATGTCGCGTGTCTGTAGGTACATTTCTAGGGCTTGATTGTTAAAATATCATGGAACCGTACAGTGACGCCCAACAAGCTAAATATGCCGAGAGATAGTAGAAGCTTAACTTGATTCCCGGCAAATTTGGAAAATGGAGAATGCAGCTTGTCCGATATAAGTATTAGATACCTCTTAGATGCCATGCGAGCTGGGAAGTTAACTGCCAGTTTTGATGGTAGGAGTTCAGCAGCAGTTTCGTTTCTCTCCTTGAAGAACAGATATTACTTACTTTGGGAAAAAAGAAAACACCTCATTTGCCTAAAATTATTTAAAAACTGAAAATGAATTTTGTGTAGTATTGAAGTTATAAAAACTTTCTATGTCGTCCCAGAAATTCATTATCAGACCAAGGCTTTTTTCACTAAATTATTAACTAAATCAAAAACGTAAAGCTTTTATGCAAAATAATTATTTGTATGCAGTTAAATTTACAACAGCATAACACATTTTCATTATTTTTCTATTCTTGAAAATAATTTGATTTTAAGAATCTGCTTTTAGTATTTGTTTGCTGTTCTTATTTCTTGATGTGTTTTATCAGTGCAAAACATTTTCAACTTATAAAATATTTTGCTGCCATTATTTATATTTAGAGACACCTTAACTTTTATAAAATTTAATTTGATATAAATACAGACTTAGCCACACTGTCTGTTAAACAGATACTGGGGATTTCCTTTAGCCATATTACTTCAAAAAATGCTAATTTAAAATAGTCTTTAAACAGGGCTTTAATTTTGCAAATATTCTGTAACTTTCTACTGTTATTGCCTCAAGATCTAAAAATAGTGACGTCAACAAACACTAATGTATTTGAAACACTAACGTATTTTAAAACACTGTTTGGTTATTTATCAATGTATGTCTTATTCGAAATTCTGCAATTCATTGTAAATGCGTTTTTCTATTATAGGGTGCGGCATTTTTAGCTTTTCCCTTCTTGCCTGCATCAAATTTGTTTTTTCCTGTCGGTTTTGTGATCGCAGAAAGAATACTTTACACACCAAGCATGGGATTCTGTTTACTTCTCTCTTATGGATGGAGCCTTCTTCATAATAGGATGTAATAACTTTTTTTTCAATTCTTCAGTTTTGTCCAGTAGTCGTATACTTTTATTTTACCAACTTTACTAATATTTGCAAATATTTCTTGTCGCCCAGATGGTATAGTGATTAGGGGAACCTAGTACGGTACCGAAGAGCCCGGGTTTAAATCCCGGAGAAGGCATGGATGTTTATGAGCGTATAGTGTCTTTGAGACACGGGGTCACTCTAAATATATGATGAGTCGAAAGTCTTCTCGTATGGATTGGTGGTAGGGAAGAGGGTTAAGAGTCCCTTGGACCATCTCCCGGGGTGCCCTCCCTGAAAATTGAGGTGGAAAGAAAAATCCATCCCCTCCTTGAGGCTCTAGCAACCATTCTTTCATGAAATTCATGGACAAGACAACAACAAGCAATATTCCTCCAATTGCGTGTCACACAGTTTAACTTCAGTACCATGGACAAAGAGGAGGACTTGATGTTAGAGAAATAAAGCAGTAAAACACGACAAAACAGTATTGTTTAATAATCGATTTTGAATTAATTAATAGAAATATATGCATTAAAATTAGTATTTTGGAAAAATTCAATTAATTCGAAATAATTAAAATTCCGAAAAATCAAATAATCTAAGATAACGTCGGTTCTAAAATGACCCTCTTCTTTCGCGGTCATTATACGAGGAAACGATAACGCGATTCGAATCGATGAAATGCGATATTTTTTGCATATATATAGCGAAATATTTTAATTTATATTTAATGAAACATTTCTGATCTTAATTGATTGTGTAACGAGCATTGGTATGCACCTTGTTGCGAAAAGTTTCAATCCTTCAAAATATTTTTTTCCAAAACGAAGATCTCAGTTTCAGGTTCTTGAAGAACTTGCATTCTGGATAAAAGTGGCGGGCTCTTAGATTATTATACTAAAAGAATAAAACTGGCTGTGAATGTTATAAACCTATTTTCAGCATTTGAGATAGGTTATTTGTTTGAAAATGATTTCGACATAACAAATATTACACGATTATAAATTAAAGAATGTCATATACGTGTAAATCAAAAATGAATATCACTAAATGCCGTTAAATAAATGCAGTCAACATCGAATTATCCTGATTAATTTCTTAACTGATCTAGATAGATGTACGTTTAACTGTTTAACTGATCTAGATAGTTGTACATTTAACTGTTTAACTAATCTAGATAGATCTAAGATAGTTGTAAGTTTAGATTTTTAATACCAAAAAATTTATACAAATCACAAACTTTAGCTATCTCGTTCAAGTTTCATCATACGGGACTGAATTGTTTTTTTATTTTTACTTCCTTGTACGAAGTAAAAGAAGTACTGTAATGGTGAAAATCTTCGGTTATCAGATTTCCACACAGATATCCATTTTTTTTTCATTCCCGAATTCATTTTGACTTTTTTCTTTTGCATAAAGTCTGTATACACGGACAGAATAAAAGACTCTTTTTTCCAAAGCGGTTAGTAAAATGGATTCAAACTGGTTTTAAAATGTATTTTTTGGGACATCTTTACGTATATACGTATGTATCCTACTTAAAAAACGATTGGAACGTTGGAATTTTTTATATGGAACTGTTATAACATCTAGCTGTGTACCTCCCTTTTTTATTGTAATATAGCAACGCAAAAATTATATTATATTATATAGTATCACAAAACTGTTTTAAACAAAAATATCCCAATACTATTTCCGTGCAATATGCTGCTGAAAAATAAACAAGTTTTAGATAAAATAGTACGAAATTTAGGTCCAAAATCGCAAATACATGAAAGAAATGAAATTCAAAACCAGTAAAATCTCTAAATTCCCCAATAAAAAATGTAAACTTTCCCATCATCCCAATGTCTTAAAACCAGAAGAAACCCCGAAAACCGCAGAAATAAATAAAAGTATACATAAAAGGAAATAGAATACAATTAAAATCTGATTTAAACTTTATCAACAAGAGATAGATCAGAATTAATTGAAGCCCTCCTCCTATTAATCCTTATTAATTTGTGTTCAAGCCCAAGTGGAGGCTGTGCTGTACGCTGCAAGATAGAAGCAGACTGTGTTCATCCTTATTTTGAGAAATAAAGGGTAGTTAACCCTTCTTGAGTCTTACGTCTCTATTCACACGCTCAAGCGATTATTCGCTTATCACTGTACAAGTTCCTCAAATTGAACTGTGAAATAAAAGGGTGGAACCCCACAAGTTTAAGAAAATATATGCAAAAACAATAGGTACCATTTTAATTTTATAGAAGTGTTTTACTTATATAGGATTTGGAGAAAAATTGCAAACATTGTAATTTTTGTTCACGATTGTTAATGTTTAGTTGTTATTACAGTTTCGTGGACAATATCCAGAAGAGTGTACCAATGTCCAAGAGAAGTCGTTTGCCCAATTCGTTGAGGTGGTGGGCGGTCGGATGGATGGACATGGGGATGTCACAAACTGCTGCTGCTAAAGGTATCTCCCGTAGTGTGGTCCACCGACTATGGAAACAGTTTGAATATGATGATTCTGTGTCTAGAAGATATGACCTAGAGTTACAATACCTGGGGGAAACCGTTATTTAGCTCTTGGCCCGAAGTTGGAGTAACATTACTGTGCCTCAGCTCATGGCAGGTCATTTAGTGGCAATAAGAACAAGAATCTCAGCTACTACAGTGCGCAGACGCCTGTACTATAGAGGACTGTATGCAAGACGACCAGTTGTTTGTGTCCCCTTAAGACGAGGACACAGAGGTGCCCATTCATGTTGGACAAGGGAACACGTCTCCTAGACCAGTCAACAGTGGAAGTCTGTTCTCTTTATAAATGAGTCCAGGTTCACATATCAGAGAGATTCAGGTCGTCAGTTGTTCTGGAGGGAACAATGCACCAGATACAACCAGTCCCACATTGTAGAAAGACACAGTTAGAGAGGTGGTGGAATAATGGTTTGGGTTGCGATTTCTCTCGGTGGTCACACTGACCTGCATGTGTTCCATAGAGGAACTTTGGTGTGAGATATCGAGACAAGATCCTTGATCAGTAGGTCTCCCAATATGCCGTTGCTATTGGTCCTGGATTTTTTCTGATGGATGACAATGCGCGACCGCACCGAGCTCGGATTGTTGAAGAATATTGAGGGTCACGGTATGGAGCGGATGGAATGGCCAGCTAAATCTCCAGACTTAATCTCCTATAGAACATCTTTGGAACTATCTTAGGAGACAGGATGCTGCTTTAAGTCCTCCACCAAGGTCGTTAGATGAACTTGAACACCTATTACTCAATGCCTGGTTGTTGTTTCCCATTCCACTGACAGACAAGTTAATTGACGATATGGAACGTTACTTCTTCCAATGCATTGCAGCTACAGGGGCTGATATATTCCATATTAGAATCCATTTTTGTAATGTTACCACCCCATTTTTTTGTCAAACCACTGTGATGCACTGTTTCTACAAGACCTGATTTCTGTGCCAAAGGTGCAACTTTTTGTTGTAATTCATGTTTGTGTTAACTTTAGAAACATCTTATGTCGCATTTATTAAAGAAATTTTTAGTGAACATGTTCTATAAATTTCTTGTTTCTATTTTGCTTCATTCTCATATTAAACACAAAAAACATGCTGTTCCTTAACTTTTGGAGGGCAGTGTACTTTCTGGTGTGAATTAAAAATATATTTAAATTTATGTAAGCTGCAATTAAAGTTCATTAAACCGTCATCCGATGAGTTTGAGCACTCAATAACCAGCCTATGTTTCATCGATACTCTTGCTGTAGGATGACATTACTAGTACTTCTTTGGGTAATTTTTGGTAAAACTCGGGAATTGCTTCTCAGCTTTTTTCCATTTTCAGTCAGCCCTTTGTTTGAAACTTCACCTTTTTGTATCGAAACTCGATAAAATTGTCAATAATTGAATGGAAAAGGAATGCATTATTTTAAGAGCTCATCAAAAGTTAATTATAATTAATCGTTTAGATATTGTGGAAAGTGAGAAGAGAAATGTTATTATGGAAGAATTAAATATTCTGCCTTCCCTCCCAAATAGAGGACATGCGCGGTGCAGCGTCATACTCTCTATTATTTATAATACTAAAAAGCTAGAAAGAAAAACTATAGAGAATCTGCTTATTTAGAGTTATAGATACTTGAGAAACATTAAAAAAAAATCTCATCTTGACTAACTGGATATTCTATTATATAAATGTTTCAATAAAAAGGGATTAGAAGTTAAAACTATAGCAAGACCTGGGGTGAGAGAGGAATGTAAGCAAGCTCATCAAGAACGTTCCTGATATCCCAAAATCTGAAAAATAGGATATTGTAGCAATAAAGAATATCTATATTTTATGAATTTATTTATATATTTGTTTAAAAATCGTAATACGTGAAGCAGATATACATTCTAAATTTAGACTTTATAAGGTATTTCTCCCGCCCTCTTAGCATGCCTTCGTGGTGTAGTGGTCAGTACACTCGGCGCGTATTTGAGAGGTCCGTGTTTCGAGTTCCGGCAAGGGCATTGCTCATTTTTCACGTGTTCTGCTTCCAAAATAACCTAATGTCTCTACAACTTCATGCACTGTTAATAATCAGGATTAAAAACAGATAAATTTGATTACTAATAAGTTTTCTGACTTCGCACATTTGCAGAATTTCTATATTTAATAACTTTCATTCCTTAATACATTCAATAGTGCAAACATTCGTTTTCGAACTGTATACAGTTACTAAAATCAGTGTTTACAATCAGTGCTTAATTACAGTGTTTCTAAAATCTTGCACATGCTAAATTATGTAACTTTTGCTGTACCTACTGAAATTTTAGAATATTTAGCTTTTAATTATATTTTGTAAATTGTAAATCAGACGGAATGCATGGAAATTAACATCAACATGAAGATCGATTTTGCACTGAACTCAAGCAAAACTAATTCTTTTCAAAATAAAACTCAACTTCTTTGAATTTTCTGGATTATTTGTAATTCCATGAAACAGTTTAAAATTTCATAACAATAAGCTAGCAGCTCGTAAAACTTTTATTATGCCCCCCCCCCAAAATGCATCAAATGTATTTTAGTTACTTCTCAAAAGTTCTGTGTGTTTACATTTACTTATACGAGGGCCATAGGTGACATTTTGTTTCGACAACGTTTTATCTTTCTGTAATCATTTCTCAGTTATGCAAGAGACATATACATGTACGGGCGTAAGTACAGCTGCCACAAAAAATCCTTCTCAATACATTTCACAATGTTTTTTGGAAAAAAAACACTCCTTTATTCTGTCCGTATGTACGCCGCCCGCGTAAAAAAAAAAATTCTCAATTGAATTCGAAAGTGGTCAAAATGGATGTTCGTTGAAATATGGTAAAGTTTTTTGCGATTACTATACTTTCTTTACTTCGTACAAGGAAGCAAAAATCAATAAACAAATGAACTAAAAATAATGATAAAAAGAGAGCCATAGTTGTTGGAATTCGAGTAAAATATTTGTACTGGTGATACTGTTGCGGTATTTTTCACTTTAATTTTCAATAGTTCATTACACATGAAAGTCAAGAATAAATAAACCAACTTTAAATCACATCACTATAATAAATACTGCAAGGGTGTAAAATTGGGTGACAGACATAGAAAAACAGCATTTAGTCAGTTAAACCAGTGTGTTCGAATAAAACAGTAAATACCACAACGATAATACACCAAAGGTAAAATACAAACAGGCGTTGTGTTTAGGTTTAAGCATGCAAAAACCCGTTCAAGTTTTAATTAAATTTATTGGGTCCAGTGTTCTAAATTAGAAGTGAAAACAAACAAGTTAATTTAAATTTACATTTAATAGATGTTAACAAAAGTAGCAAAATATTTTGATACAAAGTGGTGGTGATGGTACAATAGTCGGAGTGAGAAAACAAGGTAACATACCGTTTACACTACAAAGAAGGAATCCCCACAAGAAATCACAATTACTTAACGGCGTTCATTACATTGAAGAAACGGTACTAATGTCGAGAGGAAACATGCTGTTCTGCCATGGTTAATCTAAAAAAAAGGAAAGAAAATGCAAGTTAGTAATGATGGGCATGTAATGAAAGTTTTGAGTCTTCCGTCCCTTCTATCTAGTCCTTCCTGCGTCGCCGACCATCGGTGGTTTTCTCTCCGCAAATTCTTCAGCCAACTTTTGCACTGTTGCAGTAGACAGAGTACTCGGGACGGAGCAACTGCTTTCTGGTCTGGCGAAAACTTCAGAAAAATTTCCCTTCTCCTCCCGTAGATCGCTGCAGGCCTTTTTTCTTCTTTTCGCCAGCCCCTTGCTTGGCGAAGAGATATTGTCCAAAAGCCGCCAGTTGCACAGCAACCTAGGAGAGGAATCCAAGTAGAAAGGTTAAGGCATGCGGTGGTAAGCCGGATGTTGGCGGATAATCGTCTTTATTGCAAGAATTACAAGCGACCCAGCAGGGTCATGAACCTGACATACCAGTAGCTAGCCTCGCTCAGGGTCTCATTTTAGCATGTCAGAATGCGAATCACCCAGACCCCAAAACCTTGGCGTGGCGTAGCTGCAGACAAAACAAGCTAATTCAGCAGGGTGCAGAATCGCACTTGGTGAAAGAATTTTTCCATACCACCGTCTGACAGAGATAGCGTTCTCAGAATTTTTCTCGAAGTAAACGAAGAAAACAAAATGATACATCTCGATTCTCAATACAACGTATAAGTTTTTGCGAAAATGAATTAAGGATTTGTTTTTAAATACTTAAATAATGAAAAACCGAAGAAAATTCCTTCAATTGAAATATAATAATTACGTAGCAAAAAGAAATTATATTTCTACAACATCATAAACGACTTTACCACCAGAGTCTTTACTAGAAGTCACCAAGCTTTACTAGAAAGAGGGGTATGTTAACAAAATTTATAAATGTTATACACCAACTTGTGTAAAACAAATAACTTTAAAATTAAAAAATGAGAATGACCTTAAGGGTCAACCTAACCAGAAGTTAAACACTAAACAAAACAAGTTAAGATTAAGCGTTAACGAAACATTACAGAAACCGAGTTAAGATTAAGTGTTAAAGAACAAAAATTAAATGGTTAACAAAACTACCTTAAAAAGAGAGAAAAAATATTTACTCAAGCAACTTAAATTCAGAGTTAACCAAAACTGCCAAATTAAATGACAACAATTACTTTTCAACAAGGCAAAAATTTAAGATCAACTAAATAAAAATCAAATTAATAACTTTTAAGTCTGATAACAAAATTAGGATAATCATTACGATTAAGATAGCTATACTTCAGTTACAGATACTTAATTAAAATAAGTATGTATTACATAACAATACTTTTCTCCAAGGCTATTGGTGTATTCAGGAAGAAAAGAAACTGTTGTTGTTGCGACTTATCTCACTTGTTTGATAGTAACATCACAGCATCAGAGCAAGCGAAATTCATCGTGGCAAGGACAGCAAGATTGCCCTGTCGTTGGCAAAAGCCTTTGGCAACATACATGTGATAGTAGGACCTTACTCAGTTCCGCTCCCAATTTTGATGTAGAGTACCAAGGGAGGGGTCCGAGGGTCTCCCATCTCTGCTTCCTCTACCAGCAATCTCTCGAGAGGATATTCAGCGCGCCGCATATTTAGAGTACTCCCATGCCGCACAGACACTATACGTTTACAAACAACCATGCCATCTCTGGTATTCGAACCTTCAACGTGGGGACTTCGGTGTCGCATGAGGTTTTCTTAACCAATGTACCGTCTGGGCGGCTAGAAAAGAAACTGAAATAATATGAATATTATTTAAAATTTTAGTCTGAGTTATTTTGCATATTTGTGAGATATGCAAGTGAAAGATGTATGTTAATATTAATTCGCATGTATATATTAAATTCAAGATGCATTATCATTGTGCAATATTTCTGTGAAATTTATGAGTCAAGGTCGTGTGTTCCTTTGATGATAAGACTTCAAAAGAGTACAACGCAGAAGATTTATAACTAAAATATCCAATGTAAATTACCACATATATTTTAAATAAAAACGGAAGGAAACTTAAAATTCATTGTTTGGGTTTAAACAAGCAATATCGAATTAAGTAATGATCCAGACAACAATCAGCAGCCCTTAGCTGAAGGCTTACTAGGTTTATTTTATTTCTAGGTGTAATCTTGACTGCAATTCACCTTGATGGTGAAAGCTGTTGGTTCTTCCAATCATTCTGCGGACTGTTAAGTCTCAAAGACGCCATACACGGTCACGCCATACGCGTGACAGAATCACAATAATGCAAGCTGGTTACTTTCTCAACCTTAAACTGCTCCGCCCTTCTATTATTGTTGTTAAATGTATGGAACAGAAGGAGTGAGTTGTGTGAATAAGTAAACTGAAAAATAGTATGAATCGTAAAAGAAAGAAGAAGACGTGAAGTGACTTGTAAATTTTACTGCGCTCGAATACTGAAAGATTCTCGAATCTCGCACATAAGAATAATAGGAAGAAAATAAGAAGAAAAATAAGAAGCAAGTTTTCAATTAAAGCAAAATTTGGAACCGCATTTGGAAAAAAGTACATCTAGATTTATTAAAGAGAAGGAAATGAAATTTATCATGAAAATAAAATAAAAGGAATTTATATTTAAAACTCTTCATTCTTGAAGTTCATTTCCTTAAAATATATTAGCAAGGTTAGTCTGAGTCTTCAAATTTTCTGTATTTTTTTAAAATGCGTTTTGAGTCAGGGTAGGAGAACAGAGGCAGGGATCATTTCAAGAATTAATATGAATAAGCACTAAACATGAAAAACTTGATCAAATTTAAAAATTAACTTTTAAATGAACTTCACAATTAACTTAAAAATGAGCTTAAAATTGGTTGTTCGGATTAACAGAAGTAATGTCAAATTAAGATACAGTAAACAATTTGATTTTTTGGCAGTTTGTTTTTAAATACTAATGTATAAAAATGCCTATAAAGATGCATTTTTTATTATTTAGAAAATTCAAGTCTCTATCATGGTGTCTGATACTCTTTGTTATTTTCATGTATGCTGCTAAAACCGTCCATCGTAATTTCGATTGGTAAGGAATAAAATATTTCTTTCTTACGTTCATTTATTTTGCTTTTTCTGAATTTTTAGGGTTTGATGAAAAAGAAACTATCAGAATAAAGGGTTTTTAAAAGGACAGTGTCTTATTTTTTCTTAAAGCCAACTTTTAAGGAAATTATGTTTAGCGAAGTAAAATAGTAACTTATATTTTTTATACTGAGAAGCAACCCCCCCCCGCCTTCATTTCATAGCGTACGTATGGAGTTGGGCTTTGAAACTGAAACACATGGTCAATATGGCACCTTGAATTTCAAGCACATGTTGGCCTAAACTGCGTGATTTTGTTCACAACTTGAATTCATTCGGTCAACATCCGGTTGACAACCCTAAATGATTTTAAGCGTTATATTTTGCAGATGTAGATTATGATGTCTGAGTCTTTAGCTGTACTGGAGAACGCACTGACTTCAAATGTTAAGAATCAAAAGGCATTGATAGGATTCCTGAATAACCACATTGTAGGGATTTATATTTATTTTCACTAACCAGTTAAGTTTATGCTTTCTTTCCTATAAGCCTTCATTCTCCTAATTGTCAATGGCAGCGTATTTAAATTTGGTAGCGCGCGTGAAGGCATGCAAATTGTGCCATTAGGAGAAAATGTTTAAATACTGAGCTTTAGAAGGGAAAGTTAGAAAGACTGGGCAAGCTCTGTACTTTTGCAGCGTGAGCTTGTGATTCTGCATTTATTGCTGGTTAAAGTGATGTTCTATTGCTTTGCTGCCACGAGACTTCGACGTGATTTTAGATAACAGAATTATCTGAGCCCTGGAGAAAATTATACTGTTTTGTTAATATCCTTGAATTTTAAGTTTAATTCTTGTTAGTTAAGTTACCGCTCAAACGAAGCGTAGTCCGTTAGCGTCAAGTCGACGCGTTGTGAATTTTTTAAATAGTCTAATAAATGGTTCTTTTAACCCATCTTCTGTCTGATTCCTGCACTTGGCTTCAGCTGCCACACTGAAAGCTTAATAAGTAGATATTACACTGTTTTTATACTAGCTCAAATATTAAACCTTGAAGGGGAGCTTGTATTAGAACGGAAATGCATCAGTCTATGCCACGAAACTGGAAAATGGTTGGTTGAAGGTCGGGTTCAAGAACATGAAAATGAGTTAGAACATCTTTCACGATGTGTATAATTCAACACTGAGACATTCTGCAGTACATTATCAGAAGGAGTTAGAGAACGTTTTCGTCTTCCAGCATCACATGTAAACTAGATATTTATTTTGGAAAAGAAAAGCTTAAATTATCATTAATGACTTTGACACTCCTATATTTATCGTTTTCAGGAAGAATCAAGGCAAGTACTGCTCTCCAAAAAAGCTTGTTTCTGTTAACGATATATTTTGTTGTAGATAGATGTGCTTCAGTCTCACAGTCCAACCCCTGCCGGTTCGGTTCTTTTGCTGTCGTGAAAACATTACTTCTTTAAACAATGGGAAAATACCATTTCACTAATCGTATATTTTGGACATTTGTGTACAAACAAATTAAAATAACTCTGCTGAAGACATTTAGTTAGTTTTAGTATGTATAAAACTCCTCCCTTCTCCAAAACGTCATATTGAGTTATACTTGATTAATAAATTTCTGTGACTGCCGGATACACCAGTAGCCGAATGATTAAGACCGAAAACACTAGTAGTTAGATCTGATTTCAAATCTCAGTGAAGGGTTGGTTGCATGGATCTTTTACAAGTTTCCCCATGCGCAAACAAGTAAATGCTAGTTTTCTAGAGAAACCTGTGATTGGGAGCACCTTTCCTTAGGAAAAAGCATGTGCTTTGTCTAAATCAAATAAGTAGCCAACAAATCTATGCCTGTAATAACTTCTAGAACTGTAAAGATAGCTAAGTACAATGGCTAATAATATAAGCATGACTTCTGTTGCCCTGGCAATGTATTGTTGTATTGCGGCGTAATTAAAAAATATTAACTTCGGGAAAGAAGTTTTTGCTTTAAGTCTAAAGGTTTCCGGCAGTTTCTTTCTTTACCTGATAGTTTTTAAAACTTTCCATTAATCTTAATTATTTATTAATTATTTAACTTGAGTATTTGAAGGTTTATTAATTGCATTAAACAAAGTGAATTACTATCATATTTCCAGGCAAGATGAGTATACCATTTTTATGGCTGGCATTCAAGTCAATCAACGAAATGCCAAACTCTACAATAATGTTGGACACTCTTTAGAGAGCCACGGCAAATATTTAGAAGCCTTGGAATATTTTCAAAGAGCCGTTAGGTAATATTACCTTATACAACTCCTATAAATGGAATTTCATGCAAAGGTAATGTTTTCTGTTTTATTCAATTACTATACACTAGCTTTCCAAAAGGAAGTGTACAAATTTTCATTAAAGCTAAAAATGTAAGTTGCCATAAATGAACAATTTTTATTCTCTTGCAAATGTAATATTTGAAATTTCAATACAGCAAGTAAAGCTCAATATGCCTGTCTTCAGGACTTCGTTTCCGCCAGTCACTGGATTGTCGTGGTCACGAATAAGAGAATAGAAAGATAAGTGAAAGTCATTCTATTGTCAAACCAGATATTCGCAATCGATAAGAAGGATTCAGTTTTAAGATAGCACGTAGCTTAGTAAGAATAAAAATAAAGGTCAGAAATGAAAGTTATCGTATTTTAACTCCTTAGTTTGGTTATATTGTAAACAGTAAACATGTATTACTTAACATAAACCTCAATCAATAAATGAACCTGAAATAAAATAAATATAAAATAAACCTGAAACAGTTTCCACTTACAAAACGTTAAATAACAAATACATACTATTTTCCGATATAATTTTCATTTTCAGCACAATTTAAAATTTAATTTTAAAGTATATTTTTATCTTATTACAGAAACTAAAATGTAGGTAGAACGTTTTATGGTAACTTTATATTTAAACTTAACAGTTAGTTTACGTTAAAAAACAGTTCACTCTATGATTACTGAGACTACACATTAGGTTTTAACAGAAAATGTTTTCTACGTAGTTTAATTTGAAAATAAGATTATACTGGTTAAATGGGCACTGAAGTAATACAAACGATTTTTCGGGGATTGAAGTTCCATAACTTCCACGTTATGATTGCCATGTGTTCGTCATAGTTTTGCAACGAAAGAAAGCATCTTAAATTTTAAAATTCCCCTGCGCAGAATTTCTCATGACGCATCATTCAGCAGATATGAATTCTGTTTTCTAAATGATGAGTTTATAGCAGAGAACATTTAGTATTTTAGGACATGCAAAATGATTGTCTTTTATGTTACTGCAAAACATGCATTTCGAATGATAATGCAATAGTTGATATATATATTGTTACGAAATGCTCAGCCGCGGTAAGATAGCTTCTCCTCAAAAGTAAGTTTAGGGTTGCCATATTTAGTGTGAAATCGCCAATTTGGCGACGAAATTGGCGATATGGCATAGACGAATGAAGGACATTCTGGAACGAATTCTTATAGGTTTGGCCCAGAATGTTCTAGAAGGCAGGCCAAAAGCTACCCTGCCTGCACATGGACTAGCAGTATATCGCGAATTAGTTTATAGTGGTGTGAATCGAGAGTGTGTACCTTTGAGGCTATCGAGTATATTGTCGAGTGCGTTGCGAGTTATACCGTGGAAAGCCTCGAAAGTACTTTGAGTTTCGAAAATGACCGAACCGTGTCGGGATCTGTACTCTAGTGCTTTGTCGTGAAGCTCTCTTCACTGTTATAGCCTGATAGCCGGAAGGATGCGTTGCTAACTGTTTCAGCATGTTTGTCATAGTTTTTCGACGACTGTAAACATGTTTTTGGAGCTGCCCTAAGTAATACTGTCTAAAAAATTGTGTTTGCATTCTTCATCAAGTATTGCGATCAATCACTCCAAATCCATGAACCCGTAGAATGCAAAAATATACTTGGAATAAAGATGAAACACTCTCACTTAATTTAGTTGTTGTTAATTGATAGTAGATTGGTTTTTCCCCTTGATAAGTCAATTAATCTGCGGTCAATGACAATAGCTACTTTTCAGTACTTAAAAATTTTACTTTTGATTATATGTATATATATATATTACGTAACGTATAAATTTTACCTAAAAAATGGGAATTATGTAACTTTAAACACGTGGTCCTGATAAAACGCATAAACGCTAATTTTAGAGACCAGGTGAAACACGTACCTGGCCAGGTACGTTAAATATATATTTTGATATTCAGCATTTCTACAAATGTTATTTTTAAACCTTATTTCAGTTTATATTTGTCTCCCAATTTACAAAATACATAATTAACAATTTTTATACTTTCGTGAAAAGCAGATTTTTCGATTAATTCGACAATGCAAAAGCATTTCTTCCATTAATCTTTCGTTTTTAAGGACTCGTATAAAGTTTTTAAATCACATAGTTTTAGTAAATACAATGGTGTGCAAAAATTAAGGACGAGACGATTTTTTCAATATAACTTTGTACAAAAGCTTTCCAAATCAACACATTTAATACCGTAAGATCCCCAATACGTAAGGACATGAGTAATGTAAGCAACACTTACTAAAAGAGAAATCAGAGGGATAAAAAGAAGCTTTACTGAAAAAGTAGCATGGAGCGCAATGCGACTGAAGGCCGAAACATCCCTGTGATGGGTGTCCAGCAAGAAACATCCGGTCTTTAATAGGGGATATGATCTCCCCTGACTGCTAGGCAGGTTTCACATCATTTGTGCATGCTGGATATGTGGTTGTTAATGAGCTGTTGAGACACTGCTGCTCGTTCCTCTTGTAGCACCAATCGCAGTTTCGGAATCGTTACTGGCGATAAGTTACGTGCCGCCACGGGTCTCCCTAGTAAGTTCCGTACATGCTTGACGGGATTTAAATCCAGAGACCTTGCCGACCAATCCATGCGTTTAATATCTTCACTTTCCAACAGCTCTTCGACAGTAACTGTGCGATGAGGTGGAGCGTGTTCGTCCATGAAGAGGAACTGAGGACCCATAGCCCTGGTGAAAAGACGCATGTAAGGAAGAAGAACCTCGTTACAATAGCAGTCCCAGGTGACGAACCTCCTTGGGAGATATGAAGGTCGGTCCGGCTACCAAGCGTTATGTCTGCTCGAACGAGAACTCAGCGAACTCCAAAACAGTCCGTTTTGATGATGTTGAGGGGGTTATTGCGTGTTCCCCGCTCTGTCCAGATGTGTATGTGTCTAGAATCGCAACTCAGACTAAATCTGCTCTTATCTGTAAAGAGTACTCGTCCCCATTCATTGTCTCTCCAATTCTGGTGTTCCCGGCACCACAGAGAACGCCTTCTCCGATGGGCAGGCGTTAGAGATACATACCGTACAGGGCGTCGTGCAAACAGACCACCACTGTGCAGTCTTCTGGCTACGGTAAATCGCGATATCGGTCGTCCAGTCGCCTGTGTCGTGTGTCTAGCGATTTCTCCCACTGTCTGCCGCCTGTTTCTTCTGGCCTGTAAGGCAATATACCGGTCATCTGCGGGTGTGGTTCCTCGTGGGCGACCACTACTAAACCCCCGGATAGCTGTTCCTGTAGTTTGAAATTGTCTCCAAAGTCGTGAAACGATGCTGTGAGCTATTCCGAACTCTGCAGCCACACTTGTCACACTGCGGCCTTTCTCCAACTTCCCAATGATTCGACCTCGGGTAAAAGCATCCAGATGTCGTCTAACAGATTGATTATTCGCCATTTCTCGCTGAGGCAGCAACCCGGTGTGATTTTAACTGCTATAGGGCGTGCAATCTCTTTGCCAGAAATACTGATCTTACACCGACAACATGCTTTATACTACTCAGACACTCCCCCATTACGTCTACCTGCATATCTGCGCATGTGCTATCGTACATCACCTTAATTTCCTGATTGGTCTTTCTGTCCGCTCTGCCTCTTCGTTCAGCTGATATGCTAATTTTTCGACTTCGCCCTTAATTTTTGCACACTAGTCTACCTTATCACCTATTGTTGTCTAAAAGTAAATGCTATTTGAGTCATGTTTAGAATGAAATGTTAAATCTGCACCTAACTGCTCTCTGTATGTCTAAGCATACACGCTTCCCAAAAGAGACTGCTCTATCATGCTCGGTTCGATTTAGTACATCTTCTGCGTAACTCCCTTTCCCTAGAAGGGAGTACCTCCTTTTGAAATATTCTGTAGAATATGATTTAATGAAACTTTCTGTAATAAATTCAGTGTGCTACGTATTATTTGCCTCTCAAAATTGCAGTAAATATGTACTCTACGCAGTGTTCAACCGGACGACATCGGAGCTCACATCAACGTGGGGAGAACGTTCCACCATCTGCAGATGTATGAAGAAGCAGAAAAGGCTTTCCGGAAGGTGAGACAAAAAGGAATGTATGTTTTTCACGCAACAGCATTCGAGAATTTTTTACAATTTAAAATTGATTACCAGTAAATCTTTTCGAACTCTGATTAATGGCCTAAGAGCTAGTATTAACAGGTATCATAAATTCGTTGGCAATAAATTTAATTTTCAGAAATGAATTAAAAATCCATATCACTTTGAAATGAATAACTGAATTGGGGAGCTAAAATTCCTCAGAGGCTTTGAAAATAAATTTCTCTGAATCTTCTTGAATGTCGCCAAACTGAGACGAAATAGCTATATATCACCAATAGGACGACACAAATTGTAGCACAATCCCATCACAACGCTTTCTGTCATTCTTTGTGATCTAATGGAACTATCTTTGCAATGGGACAATATATCGATGCATAATTAAAAGATCTACATACACACGGAATATGCACTTATAAGCCAAGTAATAGATCAGAAATTCAATTAAATAAAAAAATAATTATTACAGAAAGTGCTTAAGTAACAAATACATAACTACAAAAAGTAAGCAACATTATAATATGTATAAAAACTAATATAATACAATTAAACAAGCACATATATTTGAATAAATTAAAGACAACATAAAAAACAACGATATATGTTAATAATAATAATGAGTTTCCTTTTCCTTTTTCCCTTTCTTTCTTTTTTTTTATTCTTTTCGAATAAACTCTTCAAATTCTGCTTTCACCCTTTACGCCCTTAATTTTTCACCTTTTCAATTCTGTTTACACCCTTACAAATATTTTATTACCTTTGACCTTTTATTAATATAACTGTTACATAATTTCTGACAAGCGAAAGCTTTCGCAACATCGTATTTGATCGATATATACGTAAAGAAAATTTCCCAACTATTTAAGTTTTTATCCTTACATTAAATATTCTTAACTTTTTAAGGAAGAGAATATGTGTTTGGATTATAGGTTTTTGCCTTCCACACAGTATGAGCAAATTAATTTCGCTTTCAAAAAATACTGCACTAAAATATTTTTGGTAGCTCTAGCAATTTTAGAAACCTGGAGAGTTGTGTTAAATGTAGCGTAAAAGGTAGACCTTTTTAAAATTATATGAGTATTTTTAACTTGAATCGTTAATTTAGCAGCTTATGTTAACACCGAGTGTTAACGTCGTTATCTGGGGAAAATGGAGAGTAACGGAATGGCTTTAAAGTGAAAAGAGCTTCGAAGTACTCAGGTAGAGGTGGAATTTATGTATGAGATCAGTTTAAAGCGGAACTCAAATCAGTATATTCTCAAAGTTTAAAAATTATCGAATAATTAATTTTATAAAGGTTTTGCTTAATGGTCATGATTTGTGTAGATCAGTAGCGGTGAACTGCACATCCTTGGACCGTATAGAGACGGTAATATCGTTTTTTGTGGCTTAAGACAAAGTTAAAAATTTATTAATATTAAAATAATAATAATAATAATCTGCCACAGACTTCTTGATGCCTACATTTTCACAAGTAATGTTTTATCTTACTAGGGGAGTGTGAGTTGCGTCAAAAAATAAATAAAAAAACTGAGAGTGTATTTTTTTCAATACGCATTCAATTGAAAGATACAGGAGCAGAATATGTTCCGTAACTAGTAAAAGGTAGTTAGGTTGTCCAGGTAAAGACGCACAAGCACCTCGGAGCCCACGGTCTAGAAAGCAGATATCAGGGCACTGGTTCTCTACGGGCTGTTTGTGCCGCCGAATTTACTTTAGTTTTAAAAGGTAGTTAAACATTTTTAATACAACTTGTTTCGCATGGCAATCGTTGAAATCGACCTTTTTTTGCAGTTATTTCTCAAAATGACATACTATCTCAAGTCTGTAAAAGAGTCCTTTGAAACTTCTTTTAGAAGAAATTTGTTTCAGAAAATTCCTTTATCTTACGTTTTTCATAGTTTGAGAGATCTCGAATGAGAAGGAAATAGTTCTTAACTAAAAATATTTATTCGTTTGCGTCAAATGTATGGGAAATGGTGTTCTCGTCAAAACATCAAACTGCAAAAAGGAAAGAAAAATTTCCTGAATTACCTAGCCAACCTTTGTTAGGCTAGTTGTTAATTATAAGCTTACAGTGTTTAAATAGATTGGGATGAAAACACAACAATAAGTAAAGAGAATTTCTACATTTATATGTATATTTTAACTGCATGTCCGTACTGCTGTTGTAAAAGTTAATAATAAAATGCATTTGTGGCTGTGGCCACTTCCAGCATTATTAATGACCAATAGTCAGATTTTTCATTCTTTTTACATAAAACGGTGTTTTCATACAAACTATTTTCAGCTGAGTAAAATTCTTATAAATGGTTTCATGAACATTTAGTTAAAAACTATCTCATTCTCAGGAAAAATCTTTTTGCCTTGCTTGAGTGGCTTTCATCGTGCTCTGAATCACATTTTAAATTTTAAAATTTAACGATATCAGTACTCTCTTAAACATAAAAAGTAGTCTCAGCCAAAGTGTATACAAAATATGTTTTAAATTTCAAATAAACCCAATTTCAAAAAGAGAATAAACAAATGGGTATAAAATATCAGGAAGAATCCGAATAGTGATATGCCAAAGTGAAAGAAAAATTGGGTCAAATAAAGCACATTAAGACCTGTCTGCTAAGTGATTGCGGGTGTGTGAAACCCTGTGAACTGCACTGATACCTTTACATTGCATTTGAGTGACATCAAAGAGACAAAGCGAGCTCGAGGAGGCTGCTATCGCGGGTTTGAAGAGATGGTTAGCTACAGCCGATCTGTCACACAGTGTATGGTACCAGTGGCTTATAGAATGGAGGGTAGAATAGCATATATTATTTAGTTACTGCCTGAGAAATCGACAATATTTTACAATAATGTGTATAGGAAAATTTGAAAGAACGATAGCTGCGTAAAATCCGTGGCGTCTACAATCACAGGTAACGTCTGTGTACACAGATGCAGTCATCTCAGCTGCAACAATATAATTTATTATATTACTAAACTTCAAGAAGTGTTCCTTTTCTTACGAAGATCAGCAAGCATCGCACATATATTTACCAATGGTAATTTCTGAAATAAACGTCAGTGAATGTCTATATAGTCATATGGATTTCAGGACGGAATTCGGATCGCACAGAAAGTAAAAGTCTTTTCTTGCATTTACGGAGAAATTCTGTCTAGAGTATAAAATCTGCCAATGTTTTTAAGAGTGGCACTACTCCCGCACCTGACAAGAAAGTGTGCAGAATCATGGCCTGTAATAGCCTGGCATCCTTAGTAGGATTTTATATGATCAATATTGTGCACCTATATAAGTTTCTATCCTCTTTAAAGCATTTTTAAGCCATTTTGCAATATTCCAGAGCCTAGCCACACATAGGAAAAGACCTTGATGATCAAATATATTCGGTGTAGGAATATAATGGATATAGCCCCATTATTCTAAAGTCATAAAATTTCTTTTTTAATAGGCATGCAAACGCACGTTTCTACACTCACGTTTGTGAAAATTGCAACACCATGAAGGACTTACGCGAGTGAGCTGAAATTTTCAGGAAATGCAAAGTAGCGCATGATATGCAAATGATTAGAATTGCAAATCCGTAGCGCAGGCGTATGCTGAGCAGCGCCCTCTGAACGGCTGATGGATCCGAATAAATAGACGGCTGTAGCGAGGCGTGTATGGTTATCGGTGGTTATCTGCTAGTGGTAAACGTTAACTCAATCTGTACTTATGCCTCGTCGACGAAAGAGAGCGAGATTTGAACAACTTACAGAGTTTGAACGAGGGAGAATCATCGGCCTTCGTGAAGCTGGATTGTCGTATCGTGCAGTAGCCTCTCGTGTGCAGCGTAACAGCAGCACAGTGATGCGCGTTTGGAAGCAGTGGACGGACGAGTGTCGGACAACTCGGAAATCCGGGAGTGGACCCCGAAATGTGACGTCAGCTCGCGATGATAGACACCTGGTCCGCATGGCGCGGACGGACCGTACAGCTTCCTCTAGACAATTGGCAGCACTGTGGTCAATAGCTACAGGTGTTTCATTGTGTGCTTCATCAATTCGTAGACGTCTGCTGCAGTGTGGACTGCGCGCACGGACTCCTTTATACAGGATCCCCCTAACGCACGACCATCGCCGCCTGCGGCTACAATGGGCCAATCAGCATAGAGACTGGCGTGCTGATTGGCAGCATGTCGTGTTTTCTGACGAATCCCGCTTTAATTTGTGGTACCATGATGGCCGCATTCGTGTCAGACGCTATGCCGGTGAACGCCACCTTCCGGAGTGCATTATCGAACGCCACAGTGGACGAACACCCGGAGTTATGGTCTGGGGCGCCATAGCATATCATAGACGATCTCAATTGCTACGAATTGTGGGCAATCTGAACAGCAACCGGTATATCCGTGAAGTTCTACAGCCCGAAGCTGTTCCCTTCCTTCAAAGCTTGCCAGGCGCTGTATTTCAACAGGACAATGCCCGCCCTCATACTGCTCGGATTGTTAAATCCTTCTTTGCAGCGCAGCAGGTACAGCTTCTTCCTTGGCCTGCGTGTTCCCCGGATATGTCGCCAATTGAACATGTGTGGGATGTCATTGGTCGGCGTCTTGCTCGTGATCCTCGTCCTGTTGCGTCTGCAGACGAACTTTGGGTACGCGTACAAACGATATGGAATGCTCTTCCTCAGTCAGACATTCAAACTTTGTTTGACTCCATGCCACGTCGTGTAGCAGCACTTATTGCGGCGCGTGGTGGCCACACAAAATACTGATTCTGATCTCTTGTTCTTGTTTGTTTGCTTTGAACATTTAATCATTTATTTGTACCACTACCACTCAACTGTGCATTAAATTGCATTCAATTATGACGATTCCTTCTTGGTGTTGCAATTTTCACAAACGTGAGTGTATTAAACATCTATTTTGTTTATAATGTAGCTTGCAGTGCTGCATTGTTAGTGTTCCGCTTAAAAAGTTTTTATCAAAAATAATTTCAATACGTGTAGATATTATTTTGAAGCAACAGAATAATTTTTTTTATTCCAGGACAAATTAAATATTGGCTAATAAATGTATTATGCGGCTCGGAATGCGGGCATACATCTTAAAGTCTCACTTGCTTACACAGAACTTGGCCATCGTATTTGTAAATTTTAACGATTATGTAGAAGGAAGTCAGATTAAAATGAATATGCTATAATTTGGATAAATGTCTGAAGTTCCTTTGATTTTATTCTAATCTTCGTAACAGGTAAGTTCCTTCGTGATCTGCAACTTGTATCATAGGACACAGTTTCAGCAGCACTGAAGGTTGCTTCTGGTGTTTCATCTTTAGCATTTTCTTGATAGCAAAGCATTGAAATGAATATACTCTATTGTGTAAATAAAGAGAATAATATAGAAAAAAAAACACTGAATCGATGGCATTGAAATACTATAATGCTCTACACTGGTAGATCTATTCATATCATTTTAATCTGCTACTTTCTTTTTTGGAATTGTTTCTACTATTTTTTTGCTGCGAGTGCCACCAGTGGCCGCGTTGTTAAAACCTCTGAACGCAACAAGTTCAACATGGGTTCGAACCTTGGTGAACAGAATGATCACACGTTTGCTTTTCTTGATTTTACTAATGTGAAGGCAACTAGGAGCCAATTTTCTTTTAAAAGCCATCCACGAAAGCATCCCTTCCCTTACGCAGGTGGCTGTCCTGATCTTTGCCGTATTCCAATAACCAACTTAACTTTTTGCTGCTTACATGATTCCCAAAGCAAAAGGGTGTATTAGCAGCAAGAGGGTATAGGAGACAAGAGTGTATATTAGCAGCAGGTTTGTGTAAATATCATCACTTTAAACAATAATTTAAAACGTTATGTAAATTAAACGAAATATTTTCAGGCGAAAGATCTCCTTCCCAGGCCTAAAATAGGGGAACCCTACCAAGCTCGCATAGCACCGAGTCACTTGAATGTCTTTCTCAATTTAGCGAATCTTATTTCAAGAAATGGATCTCGACTGGAAGAAGCAGATGCGGTAAGATATCTGTCTAATTTTATTAAGAAGAAAAAAAAATAAATATTACGTTTTTAAATATTTCAAAATGTTCGCTGTGCCATTTCTAAACCAGATTGCAATAAATAATGTAAAATAATAAAATAATTTGTGTACATCTTGAATTACAAATGGCCAGTAAAGAAGAATTACAGATGACTGACTGGAAATCATGCATTAAACATTTAACCTAAAATATTTGTTACTATTCTCACATTCTGAATACGTCTGCAATAAGACCTTGAAAAGGCACGTACTCAGTTATGTGAAGCTTAGTTACGTGACAGCTCAGTTACGTGAAGCCTTTGAACTTTTAATTAGAAATTTTCATTTTTTCCTCTGCTATAGCCAGATATAATTTTCAAATCAAATTTCTTTACGAATACGTTAAACAATACAGTTACAACTGAACCGAAGATTTAAGATGAATGCTCGCCAAAAAGAGCGCCCACAGGAAAACAAACACCTAACCCTTTTTGATTAACGTACCTGATAATATGTTTCCACTCTCCTTTTAAAATGTTTCAAAATTCTTGTAGAATTTGGCAATCCCCTTTTTATACGAGTTCAAACCACAGAATTTGGCAACCTTCCCTTTCTCTTACGTTTCGACTTAAGAAATTGTTAGCCAGTTTTTCGTTCCTTCATAGACTGCATACGTAGTTCTTTGCAGCTCCTTTTCATTTCCATAATTTTCTAGTTCTCAGCATTTAAAGCGTTCTTCGATTTTAAGTTCCCAGCACATAAAATAATAAGTATTTAAATGTAACTTTCTTTTTTCGAAAATTGCTGGCTTTTAGAGTTAAGAGTTTAGCTAATCACTTGTTGGGTCAGCTCTTTTCAAGGTTGTGATTATAAGACTCGTCCTTACGATTTCATAATTGTACAAATGAATAACATTTTCGAATGCATTTCAGTGCAGTTTTTCTTTTAGCTTGCTATGTTTTTATATTTTTTTAAATTCAATTTAGGTTGATTTTAAATTTACTTATAATCTGTATTTGTAACTAATATAGTAACGGACGGCATGCTGGGGTAGTTCTTGGCAATTATAAGACTATTAGAAATATTATTTTGCAGACGAGAAAAATGAATTAACATTGGTTTGAGTCGCATAATGTCAGGAAGAATGAAACATGTTATTCGGCACTTATTAATCGTCCGGGTTTGATGCTTTAAATATTAACACCTTGAAAGGTTCTATTTGAAACATTAAAGACAGGGTGATTAATGGTTTTTATTCTTATTATTACGTTTTTATTTTAATTAGTTACTCCAGTTAGTACACTTTTCTAGCTTTAATAGCATTGTAGAAGAATAATTTGCATCTCTAGCTTTAATGTTTTCCACTTCTCTTTAATATAAGGAAAATTATTTGCCTTACACAAATTTCCTCAGATAGGATATTCTTTAAAAAAATATTTCTTTTCGTACTAACTGCTTTTAATTAAATACTTTGGAGCTTCAGCGCAGATATTTTTTAGTTAAATTTTCATTATTTTCTTCTCTTACTAGTAGATTTTCAAAAGTATATATACATACAGTTTCACTTATACATATACAGCGCATATACAGGTATAATATCAACTATTCCGTTAACGCGGTGGCAAGGTCGGGCTACTGTAATGGGCTTCGAAGGGAGGAATAATTGCCACAGAACATGCTGTCACAAACCACGTTTAGTTTGTGAGAAGGAAAGCAGCAGTTGACTGCTGATTACGCTCGGACAGTGGCCTGTCATAAGAAGCGTCCCAGGACGCATTCGCTAAGGCTGGAGTACGGACTGCAGGAGACGGAAGCTAGTAGTACCATTGTGTCGTTATTTGCGTGAAACAACTACACTGGTTATCATAAATTAAGGGAAAATCACAAAAATACCGATAACTCCCTCAAAAATAAGCCAAACCGTGTAAAATCTGAATATGTTGCCAAGTAAACGTAGCTGAGTAAAACTGCAATAGGAAAATTAGAGGCGCTGCACTCGGAATACGTCATCTGCGAGGACCATAAAAGTCCATGTTTGAGAGCAAGCCCGCATATTTCACTGTGATAGTGACATCAGAAATCTGAGATAGCCAATCCGTCACAATGACCTCCAGGCATCATTTGCCTGCAGAACTATAATGGAGAGCCATTGGGAGACTAGAGGCAGGACAAAGTTAAACAGAAGTGGCCAGATGGCTAACGTGAGTCCTTCTGTGGTTCATAGACTTTGGAGGCAATTTCAAACCACAGATTCGGCATCTAGGAGGTACAGCCAAGGACGGCCAACTGCTACGACGAGCGCCGATGACCGATATTTGACATCATGAGCACGCAGGAATAGAACCGCTACTTCCACTCTTCTTAGATCATCCCTTGCTACCGCCACTGGAAGGTTGGTGTCAACGTCAGCTGTGTGTAGAAGGCTTCACAAAGGTGGTCTGTATGGGAGGCGACTAGTCATTTGCGTGCTACTTACGTCACGCCATAGGACGTACCGTTTGCATTGGGCATGACAACATGTCCACTGGACGCCTGATCAATGGAGGGCTGTTATCTTTACGGATGAGTCCATGTTTAGTCTAGAAAGCGATAATAGACATTATTTGATATGGAGAGAACCTGGAATCCGTTACCATGCGTCAAACATCCGTGAAAGAGATGCATACGGAAGAGGCAGTGTCTGTGTTTGAGGTGGCATCTCTTTGGGTGGACGCATGTCTTTCCAAGAGGAACCGCGAATGCTCAGGTTTATAGAGATGACATCCTTGATGCTTAATGCCTATATGCGGGGCAATAGGTGATGCTTTCCTGTTACAGAAGACAAGGCAAGACCACACAGTGCGCACATGGAAGATGATTATCTTCAACAGGAAACAATTATGCGCATGGAGTGGCCAGCTCGATTCCCGGACTTGAATCCTATCGAGCACGTTTGGAATGCTTTAGGGAGACGTCTAGCTGCTCTCAATCCGCCATCTGAGATCCTTGCCGCACTTGCAACTGCTTTGCAAGAGCAATGGCTCTCGCTTCTTATGGAACTGACAGACCGCATTGTATGTGCTGTATTGCTTCTAGAGGCGATCATATTCCATATTGAAAGTACATTTCCTATAGTAAACTGACACCTTCGATTTTTTCGTTTTATACATGTGCTAATTTCTACTCTACCATAATTGTCTGGTAATTTCTTTTTATGTTATTTGATACCTTTTATCTGTTGCATATTGTGGGTAAGTTTCAAAACATTCTACATATAACGTTTTCAGTAATCGTGAATTTTGTGATTTTTCGTTAATTTATGTTAACCAATGTATTTTTCGCTTTCTTTTGGCAACGACATGACTGACTACACTAGCTAGGAATACGCTGGTGCATTTGAGTTTTGACCGAGCATGTGGCTTTAGACACTTAACACAGCAGACGTAACAAGAATAATATCCAAGAAGGCCCTGCCCACACCATATCACCTTCAACAAGACGCACAATGCGCACATGTAGTCGATGGAAATAGCGAACATTGGTGTTCCGCAGAAAGCTCCACATAAGTTCAATGTCAACATCTGAGCACGTTTGTGGTAGTGATTACATGTTGGGGCTGTACATTCTGTTCGAAACCTCAATAGCGTATGGTATCTTTGTTTCTTAAAGCACGTCCTCCCTGATTTGTTGCAAGTTTCACCATTGAAAGTGGGGAGGGACATATGATTTATGCATGATTGTGCACGAACAATCTTCTTCAGTGGTTGGAGTCAACTACTTCCATCTTATATATCCCGAGAAGTGGACTTGGGGAGGCGAAGCCGTTTCTTGACCTCTACATTCGCCGGCCTTTGATTTCTTCTTTTGGAGATACCTTAAATCACTCTTTCGTGATACGCTGAAGAATCTCGCAGCGCGGATCGTCCTCGCTACGGCAGTCAACAAAAACACAGGTGACATCTTCAGGCACTCCGACAGTTGTTTCGTCATCGCCTGTGGGATGTGCGGTGATGTCCGCGGCTTGACAATTCAAACAACACCCATAATAATTTCTGGTTGTTCTCTTACTAGCGATGTAGTACATCAAGCACCCTATTTGAAATATGCTATATCTAATGCCCTTCCTATCACGAGTTAGACTTGGAAATGCATAAATATGGTTTTCGATAGCATGTCCCAGGGCACTTATTGTTTCTCTTGATGCTTATTATCACACCTTTTCCCGAGTTTTTGTCATCTCGTTAACGAAACATTATACGTACACGCATATATTATTAAATAAAAATTGTAGATTTTTATTACTCTTTCAGCTGTATAAGCAAGCCATTAGCATGAGATCAGATTACATTCAAGCTTATATTAACCGAGGTGACATCTTGTTAAGATTGAACAGGTAAGAAATTTCCTTGTGATTTATTAATTCTCTTATTTAACTTTTCGTTAAACGTACTTTCAGTTTTCTCACTTGTTTTTCAAAGAAGAGCATATTGTCCAATTATGCTCCTTCCAAAAGCAAAAGAAAAGGATTAATGAAGCTTAAACTATTTAAAAGCTTTTAACTGAAATTTACCTTAAACTACAAAACTGTAATTTTCAAATCAATCAGCAATCGCTGCTATACGAATGTGATTACTAAGTGTCGCTTTTAAGTTGTTATCCTTGAAATATTTGAAATGATCAACAAAGCATTGTTTTAATCACGCTTATTCCTCTGTAAAAGATTATGCTTGCCACTGATTTTCATCATGATGCTTCGGGAAAGTATTACTAAATTGCGATGGTAAAAGTATATGTGTGTGCGCCTCGCTCAAAGAATGATAGAAATCTTTGAAACATCTTCATAACGATGATATCATAACGATTTCGACTTGAAACAACTCCTTAATGATTCCTTCCTGTCATAAGGTTCCGGACTTTTATATAGATTACTCAGTTTCATAAAGACAGAAAACTTTCATAAAAGTACTTCTTCAATAAGGTCCCTGCACATTACGAAGATCAAGTTTTTAACTTGAAGTAAGCAACCTTCCTAAAGCTGTAGTATTTTTGTTATATTTGATACCGATGATGAAAAAAAAAAGATTCATCATGATTGATGATAAAAAAAGTAAAAACACAAAAAGTCTGACTCTTGTACGACGAAAATTGACCAGAATATTTAATTTCAAAATTAGAAATTTTGAGGTCATTTTCAGCTTGTCTTTAGAAATCGGTTAATTAAGTTAGAATACTTCAAGGAAATAAGTTTAAGTGCCGTGCAACAAAAAATGTGTGTAATTTAATAGGCCGTACAAGAAAGTCGTGAGGTGTCCACATAAGATTTTCTAAATTCTTATATTTCATTTATCAAATATTTATCAAAACATACATAAATAATAACAGTAATGACTCAAATGAAAAATATTTCATTTTATATTTATTATTTGTCTAAAATCTAGAGGTAGGCAAGAAGTTTCTGTTGGTTACACTTTATAATGCAAACGTATTGATTGTTAAATATCAAAATTTGAGGTTGATATTTATTTCAAATAAGTCTAATGTTTTGAATTAACCACTAAATAACTCACTTAAACCAAAAGTAAACTAATTACGAAATCTTTCCAGATAGGACAAAATTTGAGTATAAAAAGTAATAACCTATTATATTTTTTCATTATATTTTCTTTGAAGCATCCAAAAAAACATGTATTTGTACCAAATAATTATAAATTACATTTCTACATTTATTGATAAAACTTTTAACTGTAGCACCTCATGGCATTTGAATTTTGATAAAGTTGTTAATTTGGAGAAAATTTATAAGAAGCTTTCTTGTAGAGACATTAGGTTAGTTCGAAGCAGGAGACATGAAAAATTAGCAATGCCCTCACTGGGACTCGAACCTCGTACCTCTCGAATACGCGCCGAGTGTGCTAGCCATTACACCACGAAGGCGTGCTAAGATGGCGGGGAAAATACCTTATATTCTCCCACTTTTAGAGGGCGACTGGGGATCAGGGGACCCAATCGCCAAATCCTGGTGGTGGAGAATCATCATCCACCACCTTTTTTTAGTTCGGGCGCCACTGTAGAGACTTTTAGATTTTCGATGCTGAGAAACGTGAAAAATGAACAATGTTTTCGCCGGAACTCGAACCACGGACTTCTCGAATTTCCACCGTGTGGGCTGATCACTACACCACGAAGGCATGGTAAGAAGGCGGGAGAAATAACTTACAATCTTATTCATAAACTGTAAATACTTATCGGTGAGTCTGCTTCTCTTTTTAGCTTTATTAATTTTATTTTTAAAAATAGCAATTATTTTATTGCAAAAATTCGTAAATGAGAGTGTTTACTTTTTGACAAGTACGGAAAACTGTTAATCAAATCTGCATTTTCAAATCTTAACAGTGTAAATTAATTAGCTCAGTTTGCAAATTTTCTGTGGTATTACTGTAATGCTAATGTAAATAATATAAAATTGGATTCAAAAGCATTACCTTTTCTTCAAATTCCTTTTACAATAATTAATTTCATAATGCTAATTATTTTACGGTAAATGCATTTGGAATCCACGAAAACTGACTAAACTGAGAGCCACATGCGGCTTGCAGACTCCAGTTTGAGACAACTGAATTTTCTTGCGGTTTGGATTACGGAATATATCTCGATGCCGAAGTTGTTATGTAAATCCACGATGGTGAAATTGTTAATGTAAATGAGTGCTGCTAATTTTCTCTACTTTCATTGAATTTTGCTTTCTTTCGCAAAAAATTACTGCCCTACTGATAATTAAATAAGAAATGTAAAACGCTTTTCATAAATCTGTATTAATGATTAAAAAATAACAATTAAATTGCAACTTTAAAGGCAACAATTATATTCGTGAAAATTTTACTTGATTTTCTTTTTCCTACAGGACTCAGGAGGCACAAACTGTTTACGAAAAGGCACTTCAGTTTGATGACAACAATCCGGATATTTACTACAATGTAAGAGTAAATTCTCATAGATATCTTTTCCCATTTCTTTTAATATTATGCATGCGTCTGAATTTTTTTATGTTTTAACATTAAACATAGCCCACTAGTGGCCGAAGCTGCCCGGGTTCAAATCCCTGCAAATGGGTTGGACGAACTGGCGTCTCGTTACCATAAAGACGCCATTTCGGCCGATTACTCATGTGAAACGTGAAATACATGAGTATTACTCATGTAACGTGAAATACAAGTAAATTTTTCGTAGAAAGGACCTTCATCAAGACATCTCTACTTTAGGCAATAAATTTGCGATTCTTTATCTTATTCAGTTTACCTTATGTAATTAATAGTATATAAAAACCTTACTTAACAGCATTTGAGTTTGTATTAAATTCATAGTTATTCATAAATTCGTAAAACATTAAAAAATTTACAAGAAGTAAATTATGCAAGCAATAACTAATTTTATTACACTGCAAAAAAAAGGTAAATTTATTACGTTATTTTCATATATCTATAAACTTTGGCTTTCTTTGGTGATATAAACGAAGCCAAACTTCTAACAGACTTAGAGGGAATTATCGCTTTGTCTGAAAAAACTGCAGTCTTAAGAAGATTTAAAAACAAACCTTTTTGTTAAATCAGAACCTGAATATAAACAATGCACTTCTCGTGCTTGACAGAATCAGCCACCACTCGTGGTGGTGTAACCTAAAGGTAACAGTTAAATTCAAAAATTGAAGCTAAGCCTAGTAATCAAAAAGACTACACGATTTAATGTAACTAAGTTGGCTCAGAACTTTAACCGGCGCGACAGTTTAAATATCGGCCAACAATCATATTTGACATTTCTTCTATATAATCTGTAAAGATTTATCAAAATAATTTTTTGACTGAATTTGTATTTTTTTAATGAACAGGATTATCTATTTTTCCCTATTCAATAAGAAATTCGATTTTGAGTTCTTTTTTTGGTTTCTTGAATATGATTGGTTCTGGCATAATATGAAGTTCATTTTCATTATTTCTTTTAGTTAGGAGTCGTATTTCTTGAACAAAGAAAAATGGATCAAGCGCTATTTTATTTCAATAAAGCTCTTCAGATCAATCCTGAACACGAAGTAAGTTTTTCGCAAAATCATGTTTATTTGTACACTGCCGGAAGGGGGGTCTATATTTTCGGTTTTACCTGGTTGACCATCCTATTTTGAACTGTGTTTAAAAAATATGGGCTAGGATGTATATTAGATTTATACGTAGCCTTGCACTGATTTATATTTTGGGGAACAAAATCTGAATTCTTTGTACAGATCGATACTACTCCGCAATATGTGCTAATCTGAAAAAATTTAAAATAAATATCAGTAATTTATTAAATTCTAAAATTAATATTTCGCGCTTATTTTTAATTCCACTCCAAAAAAATAATTTCATTTGGAAGAACGTCTAATTTATTTTCACCTTACTTCTCTTTTTCGACTTCTTCAGTGGAAGAACGCAAGACATGTAATTATATTTACGGATTCTGCATTTAAATCCTATTACTTTCACCATTTTGACACAAAACTGTTGCTGTTTTTTTAATTGCTTATGGCTGAAAATGTTAGAAAACTACTTAACGTTTCTGTAGAAAAGGAATTCATTTAAAATTTTACTATTTATGAATAAAATCTGCTACGTATTGCCTGCTGCCACTTGAAAGGCTGAGAATTTTAATTTAAAATCCGATAAATAGGTGTCAAATAAAGGATAACTGCAAAGACTATATAATTTTAAAATAACCTTTAACGTTTATTGGACATGGTAAGGCCCCAAGAATCATCGTAATACTCATAAATTTGAAGGACAAGTTCGGAGATTCAAATATCGAACCTTTAAACCTAGTCCTGCAAATTTATGAATATTACGCTGATTTTTATTACCTTATCAACTCCAATAATCATTATTCGGTATGTTAGTTTAATTTAGAACTTTTCAAAACAGTCGCATTTTTATCTGAGAATTTTTACTTCTTTTACGAAGTAAAGGAACTATTGCAATCGCGAAAAATTTCGGTATCATATTTCAACAGAAATATCCATTCTGATTGTTCACGAAGACATTTGTATGATTTTTTTGTGAGACATATGTATGTACAGACAGAATATAGGACTGTTTTATATTCCTAAACGGATTGTAAAATGGATTTAAAGGAGATTGTTTTCGTCACGTCTGAACGTACGTAAGTATGTGTGTATCTCGCATTATTCAAAAACGATTAGCCATAGAACGGATATGGGATTGCTGTTATGTCTAGTTGTGCAACTCTGTTTCTATTGCAATCCTCAAAACCAAACTTATACATACATATATACCACTTAATTATCCAGCTTTAAAGTCCTTACCCGGCCTTATTTTCGCAATCGTTGGTTGTAGTCATATACTTCCAATTAAGAAGTGTTTGAAGTAGCAAAAATACCGTGTCTAGGTAATGCCAGATTTTAAAAAAATTAATTTTCGATAAACAGCCAAATCTAACTTTTTAACAGTGTCTCCTTGTTACTAAATTTATACACTATTTGTCAATGAAAATGCAAGAGCAAGAAAGAGTGGCATGAAAATTACGCAAATTTTAGGGTAAACGCACGGCACCGAGTTATGCGAATGATGTCAAATGCACAGCTTTTCAGTGCATGTTGAAGAAGGTATAAGGGAAGGAACCTGCAGAATGTTTAATTGTTGTGCCGTTATTTCTGCTAGGGAAATCATCATACGAAATTTATTCTTGTCTCAAAGGACGCGTGTAATAGCAAAGAATGCCAGGCCGTAGTCAACGGAGGCAGTTCAGCAGACAGACAATTTTACGAGGGGCATGGTGATCAGACTGAGAAAGGCAGGTTTGTCCACATAGAAATCTCAGCTGACACACACCTGGACGCGTCCACAGTGCACCGGCTGTGGCGACGATGGTTGGAATAACAAAATGTGGCAAATTCGAGGAGTACCGGTGCAACCAAAATGACGACAGCACGCGTGGATCTACGCATCCGCCGACAAGCTGTGGCGTATCCGAAAGCCACTTCTACTTCCATTCTGCAGCATGGTTCAAGACGCCCTGCATGTTCCCATATCGATAAACAGCCACGATTTGCCGACGATTGGTGCCTGGTGGTCTGCACACGTGGCGTTCGTTAAGAAGACTGCCATTTAACCCCGCATCATAGACACTAACGTCTGCAATGGTGTTGGGCTCGAGCAATGTGGGTGACGAAACGACAGAGGTCGTGTTCTCATATGAGTCACGCTTCTGTTTCTCCAATGATAGTCGCAGCGTACGAGTGTGGCGTCGATGTGGATACAGGTTCAATCCGGTAGCAATTGTGGAACGCAGAGCACTATAACAGCCCAAGGTTACTTGGATGATGTGCTGCGGCTGGTGATACTCTCCTACATCAAAGAACGCCCAATGGCCTTTATCAGCAGGATAACACCCCACCACACACTGCTCGCATCAAGCAACGTGCTCTGCAAGGTGTATAGTTGCTTCCCTGGTCACCTTTCACACTGATCTCTCACCAATCGAACATGTTTGGGATGTGATTAGACGCCATTTGCAGACCCTGCCATTGCCACGTTCAGAAGACGAACTGTGGCAAATGGTTAAAAGGAAATAGAAAACCATTCCTCAGGACACCACCCGCTGTCTTTTTGATTCTATACCTAGATGCATTGCTTCGTGTATCGTCGTCCAAGTTGATCCTACATCCTACTGAGCCGACGTTGGTCTGGCTTTGTATTACGAATATCATTTCGAAATAAAGGTCACTTATTGTTCGTTGTTGTCTCTCGCTATTTGCCGGGATTCCTCACTTTCTGGCCACTCCTTCTTGGAGTTGCATTTTCAATTTCGGGTAATGTAATTGGAAAACTTTTAGACCCGTTATGAAAAAAAAACCAGAAGTTTGACTTCCGTGCGATAAGAATCGATTGCGACATTTAATTTTCAATTTTTTTATTCGAATAAAAAAATTTGCAATTTTTTATGTCATTTTTAACTTGCATTGGGAGATCGGTTGATTAAGTTAGAATAATTCGAGCAAATAAATTTCAAAAGTCATGTTGTGTCCACATCAGATTTTTTTAAGTTGATAATTACTAACCGAGCCTTTTTTATACTTTGTTGCGATATTTATTATAACAAAGCATTTTCAATTAACTTCCCGTTTCAATTTTTAAGCTTCGCAAAGTATATTTAAGACTATTTCTTCTGTTTTTAAAACTGCAATAAATAATAGTCATTTAAGAAGAAATGAAAAATGAAAATGAATATGAAAATGAATATTCATATCAAAATGAATATTCATACTTTGTTATATATATTCTTTAAATATTCATACGTTGTTTCTCTTATATAGTTTCTCTATGTTTCTTTTTCCATAGTAACGTTTCTTCTTTCGTTGCAAAGTTAATTGCGCTCATAATGTTTCCAAAATGATGATCCTAGGTCAAAATAAACTTTTTCTTTTTGAAAACGCTAAGTCTCTTCTTTGGTACTAAACAAAAAGGAAATCTATTCAAAGCAACTCAAATTATATACTGATTGCAAAAACTTAATAAATAATTTTGGAGTAATTAAATTTTTAAGGTTTATTTTAATTAACACGTTATTTTTATGTTCTATCTTGTTTGTTGCTTGCATATTTTTCTATAAGTATCACTCGAATGCGCATTGACCTGGATTTAAATAGCAAGCAAAGGAGAGAAAGCATGGCGACGCACAAGAACAGGTGTTTCTCTCGTGATCGATCCAAGCTGGTTTCGATGACTTGTTTCTGGTAACTACTAAATTTTTATGATTAGAAGCCACGAATAATTTGGAACCGTGTTGATAGATATTAAATGTTTTGACTCTGTTTAATTTATTGAAGTTCTATCGTTCCAAGATCCTGCAAAATGTGGTGGACAAGTTTGAAATTTTAATTGTACCTACAAGGTGTAGAATAAATGAGCATTTAATTTAGGTTCATATTTTGACTGTATTTTTTAGAGTTCTAGACTCTTTTTTGAGTGCAAGTACGATAAGTTGTCTGTAATACATGGAAGTTAAATTCATTGTAAGTTAAGGATTAATTAGGTTGTATAGACATTAAGTTATTTCGAAGCAGGAGAGGTGAAAAATAAGCAATGCCCTGGCCGGGACCCGAGCCATGGACCTCTCGAATACTCATCAAGTGTGCTGACCTCTACACCACGAAGGCATACTAAGAATACGGGAGAACTACCTTATAAGGTTAACTTTACAAATTTATTTAATTGAAATAATTTGGGAGGGAGAAAGAAATGTTTATGAGGTATTTAAAATTGAAAAGTGCATATAAATTCTCTATAAATGATTTCGAATAAATCCGCTTCAGTTTGATTTGCTGTGAATAGTAGCACATAAAGTGTCTACAGTTACTGAACATGCGAATTTTACGCTGTATAGTTTTTTCTCTATAAAAGGCTATGCTATAGTCGCCTTTTCTTTAAGGTATGATTGTATCTGAAAGAGATAGCGCAAACTATGTAAATGCATTTCGAACTGTAGGATCCGTGTTTTCAGTTTAAGGAATAAATCGAATAAGATAGGCCTAGACTATGACACTTTTGACAAGCAATGTCTTTTAATGAAAATACATTAAATGAAGTTTTTATAGACACCCCATATTAAGAAGAACATTAGAAGAAGATTGGAAGGGAGGAATTAAAGCCTATATTATTTTAATGAATTCTTAAAAAGAGATTAGAGGCTTAGGAGTAATTTTTGAAAACATATCCAGTTGCGAACTTTTAGACTTTGTCGTCTAGATTAAATTTTACAGTTGACATTTCCGACTTGTTACATAAGAATAAAAATAGAAAAAAACTTAGTTGAAAAAGAGAGCAAAAATGCCTTCCTTATTTTATCAAAAGTTTAAATAATTGTTGAGATTTTTTGGTTGCACAGCCAAGTAGGTATAAAAACACAACAATGTCCTTCTTGGGGTTCGAACCAACGATCTTCTAGCTATTAGCTAGAGACGTGCTACCATGTAACGTTGTATAAATACGCACCTTGGAACGCGATAATTTGTTTGCGAAATTTCCAAACAGGATAATTTTAAGGGTTTTAAAATTTAATCAATTCTTCGTCTTGCTCTTGTAAATTGAAATATTTTCGAAAAATTATTAAAAATTTATTAGTATACCTTCTAACATTTAAAATTTATCATTTTCTCGTTTTAAAACTAAAATATTTAAGAAATTAAGCTGATAAAATAAATCTATGAACATTACTCTAACAAATTTTAAAAAATACGCGGAATAATGCGAGGATTCACATTATTTTTAACACATCTAAAAAAATCTCAAATTAGAAAATATAAAAATTGTTGCTGACTATAATTTAAAAATTTATAAAATTATTACAAATTTCAATTTTTAATACTAATTAAGGGAAAAATATGTGAACTTTGTTTGAATTACTGCTTAATATTAGATGATGTAAAAGAAGGGAAGACAATTTCGCTAAACAAGAGTTGTTATGTTCTTATGTCTGTCTTTGGCAGATGCTTCTCCTACGTATTTTGATGAATTGACTTTCAACATGAGTTCCATAAGAGGAGTAATATGCAGGATACTATATTCAACGATTTCTTAAATATTTCAATTTTTTCTTGCAGCAGGCTTTGCTAAATTCTGCAATTTTAATACAAGAAACTGGGATTCCAAACTTACGGAAGACAGCTTATGACAGGTATGTAAAATTAGAGTTTTTATACCTTGGGAAAGTATATATTTTTGTCACTTAATGCATAACATCTTGTTCTGAGAAAAAGCATGGATGAGAAGCAAAGATTTAGAAATAGCCTTTGGCAACTTTTGCTACTGCACAAAACATAAGACCTTTGAGTTATCTGCACATAGAACCCTTATTTTATCTATCTCTCGCATTTTCCATTCTTTGTGTGTTGAAAAATTCTGAGTTTGGAGAATCGACCAGGATAGTGGTTAGTGATTTTGACTACCGAAGAGACCGAGTTCGAGTTCCGGAGAAGGCATGGATGTTTGTAAATGCATAGTGTCTGTGTGACATGGGGGCACTCTAAATATACGACTCGCCGAAAGCCCTTTGGGGAGGTTGGGTGGTAGGGAAACAGGGATGGGAAAATTGGACCCGCTCCCACCCCCGGACGTTCTCTGTCTCAAAATTGGTGGTGGAATTGAGCTGAAGTCGGGCTGTCACCTCTATGGTTCTCGAGGTTTTTGCCAACAACAGGTGCATTTGTCTCTTTGCCACGATAAATGTCATGGGGTTGTATTGACCATTGTCAGACAAGTGAGGTTGGTAAAAACAACGTGTTGTCATTCGGTAAAATATGAAAATTTTAATTCATGTTTAATATTCAATCAGCCTATTATTAATTAAGAATCTGAATGCTTTAAACTTAATAAACGTAGCTTCTAAAAAAATAAATCTTTATTCTACTTTTTAAAGACAAAGCTAATTTATATAGTGCGAGTGCAGAAAGGACGATCACAAGTTTAAGCAGTGAGAGAACGTTTCAAAAGTAACAATTTTCACAATGCAGTGTGTAGTGGAATGTGAAATGCCAACGTGGAAACACAATAAATATGAAAAACATCGAAAATCAGATGTCATTTTATTATGGATATGCATAAGAAATAATGATTGATAGTATTTACGAGAATTGTTCAAAGAAATGACTACTAACTGCAAGTCATGCATCATAACGACGAACAAACATGTAGCATTAAAGTATGATTCTACCAACTGCAATGCACGCATCGCAGTGACGCTGAAGTGATCGACGAGGACCCTTCGGGAGATCACAGGTCTCTCTCTCGTAATAGAGACTTTTGAGGTGTCTGCAGAGAACGAAATTGAAGTGGAAGAGATCCAGAAATCAAGGAGACTAAATTATGGGGTGCGCATGGGCGTTTTCATGTTTTTCTCCATGTGTAATCGCGATACGTGCCAGTTCCTTTTAGAAAGCACTCCACATGAAAGCATCTCTTCTCTTAGGCAAACAGCCCTCGCGTGCTTCTCCGTAGCCAATCAAACCAAACTGCCGTGTTATGGGCTGCATGTGCGCACAAACATTTACTGCCATGATCACAACTGTGTATCAGGGAGGACTATAGGTGCGAGAAAATACGATACTTCTTCCGTTAAGGTGTTAGGTGAGATGTACGACCGTTGGTGATCACCGCTAGTGCATTATTGATAATACCAAGCATTGTTCCTTGCAAATATCCATCAATAAAACAATCTTATCTCTTTCCATGTTTTTGTACTTATTATGTGCCTGCTTTCACATTTCACGGTATATTGTACTCGAAAATTGTTACTTTTGCCAGTCAGACTTTAAAGATGTAACCAACTTTCCTGCTACACCCTGCATATAGAATGTATCCAACAGATAATTTTTTGAACATTTGCAATTATTAAAAAACCGTTTCTAATGTATGTTATTTATTCGTTATAGAATTTTTAAAAATTTTTATGGTATAACAGTTTCTATCCTATAACAGAAGCCATTCCAGAATTGATGTTAATGTCTGTTGTCTTTTAGTTAGAAAAAGTATTTCTTAGTAGCTAAATGCTAGAATATTATATTAATTTAAAAAGCACCTAGCAGATTATTAGTCGAGAGACATAACAACAGAATTAAGGTAAAATGGTTTAAAAACATAATAGCACTAAAAATTAAATTTAACTTAAAGCCGTGCTTTTAAACTACGGCATAAAAGTGTAGGCAAGTCCAGTCCTGTTCAACAAAAATTTTTGTATTTTGAATAAGCAGTTACAGTCGGCTGGGTGGCAGATTAAACAGGGACTGTCAAAAAAATATTTACTGCGCTGCGATGGAAAAATGATTATCACAAACTTTCACTGCGGAACGAAACTACCTAGAAAAGATACAAAAAAGCAAAAGAAACTAATTATCTGGAACTATAAATGCTGTTGCCACCAGAGGTACTATTAAGTGTCGATCCTCTTATTTTTGTCTGTATCACTTTACAAAAAAAGAATGTAGCCACCAAATGTTATCACCGTGTATGATTTTTAAACAATTAATATAACAATTATAAAAATGTATGGCAGCATTTGACTCTCTACCTAGAATTCTCAAGATAAGCTGTTTTTTAATATCTTGTGGTTTTGCTGTTGAATTGTATGCGGCGTAAGTGCCAAGAAAATAATTTTTAACAAATAGAGTTAAAAAGAAAAAATGTTAATGATAAAACGACGTAAAAAAGTGATGCAAATAATCTTACAAAGAAAACTGAACATTTATATGATGAAGTGAGAAAAGACTGAAAAGAAAATTAAAGCCGAAACTTAACAATTTATCAAGAAATCTAGATTTATGCTGCATCCAAACGTTTTGTGATTTTGTTGTTGGGTTATTTTTGTGGTGTGCGAAGCAAATGATGTTTAATAATAAAGCTAAAACCTGAAAAAAAATAGCTAAATAAAGTGCAATATCTTGTTGAGAAAACTGAACTAGAATTCTAAACCTGAATCACTTTATTAGGCTTGGTCATACGACACACATCTATAAGGTAATCAAATTCTTCCCATACGTGGTATAGCATGTCCGCGTGATAGTTTGCAGTACATGCTTTATCCGATCACAACCTTCCTAAAAGGACACGAGGGGTACATGAAATAAGTCTTTAACAATACCCCACCCCCCCAAAAGAAAGAAATCGTATGGAGTTAAATCCGGTGAACGGGACAGGGAAGAAGACTGTTGAGCATGTCCATTCCGACATTGGTAAAGAACACGAATAAGGAGCTTTCTTACGTTTCTGTAAAAATGGTGAGGAGCAACGTCCAGTTGCAAATTGTAATCATTGTAATTGGTGTTCAGATAGGGTAGCAACCAGATTTCCAACATGTCTAGAAATTAATTACTGATCACAGTTTCTTATTTGAAGAAAAATGGGCTGAGCACTTTCTCACAGAAAACGTGCACAAAAGTCAAGCTGCGCTGAAACCACAGATCTAAACACTTCAAAATGGAACACACAGAAAGTCTTTTCCTGTTGCGGCAGCATCTTGCTGTTGCCAATGCTTACGGTGTAGGTTTTACCACGGGTAAGGTAATAAATAAATTTATTATAAATTTTTAAAACCGTACCATTCATTTGCAAACACCCTGTAATAAAACTAAAAAAACGGGAAACGTTTATTTGAAGGAGTGAGTCCTATAATAGAATAGTGAACTGTGAGCTCAGCGAGACCATAGAAAACCTTAAAAAACACTCTTTGTGCGACGCTAAAATTCGAATCTTTTCGTAATTTAAATTTATTTAATGTCATTATGTAACTCATTTTATTCTTCTTTAATTATGTTTATTTTCTCGTCATTTACAATGTGCTCATTTT
Source organism: Stegodyphus mimosarum (assembly GCA_000611955.2). Taxonomy (NCBI): domain Eukaryota; kingdom Metazoa; phylum Arthropoda; class Arachnida; order Araneae; family Eresidae; genus Stegodyphus; species Stegodyphus mimosarum. The sequence continues at coordinate 79,205 of KK115862.1, read as the reverse complement.
TATTTGGAAAACTAATTGACTTAAGTTTTGTCACCAAAAGAAATTACTCTCCAGTAAACGCAGTGACTGATTTCCTGCAAATTGTAATACGAATATGTTCTGGTACCTCCATTTTTAACTGCTCTCGAATTAGCCATGATTTTAACTTAAGCAGAAGTCCTGTTCCCAATAGAGCTTTGTTTTATAAATCTTCTCTCTGCTTTACAAACCTGGAACAAATTATTTTCCAATTTTTTTCCAGAAAATAATTTTTGAATGTTTGTTTTCAAAATTTATAAGATTTATGATTTTTTATGAATAACCATACGATTTCATTCATAAAATGCGAAACTCAACAAAACTGAATTTAATATACCGAATATATTCATGTATCAGAAGAACACACTTAGTTTTTCATGACAATATTCTAGAAATATAATGAATATACAGCTCTTTTACCCTCTCTAATTTTAGACTGAATATTCTTCTTCGGAGAAAGCGTGTGAACGAAAGAGTTTATTTCAATCTCGGAATGCTTGCAATGGACGAAAAGAACACAACGTTAGCTGAACAGTGGTTTCAAAAAGCTGTACAGGTAAATGGTATTTTTATTATATTGAGGAAGAAGAATTATCTTTATACGACCATGATGAATTTCGGGGCTTAATATTCAATAAATTATGCGCTGCTAAAGTAAAAACAATGTATCGAAAATTCTCAAAACCTGTGATCATTTAATCACTGAAATGCATACCAGAAATTTTAGCATACTAACTAACGCTCCCAAAATTTAAACATCGAAAAGATAAGGCTCAGATGTATATATATCCTAGGTTAGAAGGTCTGGTTAAGTTATGCAAGTAATAAAATTTAAAACTACTAAGTTTAAATTATCAAAAATTTAAATTTAAATTAGTTATTTAAAATTACTTAATTATTATAAACTATATTAAATCAAACATAATACTGAATAAAATATAAATTAATTATTGCAAATTATATTAAATTAACATATTTAAAAATATTAAGTTAAAGAAATTTAATCACAGCATTTTTATTTTGAAATAGACTTGAATTACAGAAAAGTATTTTCATGCATAGAATTTATTATACTCTTTCTTAAGTGCCTCCTTCCTTGTTTTACCATTTCTCAAGTGCACTCTTTCTTCATCCCTTTCAAAATGCATTTAGAATAATGAAATGAAACTACAAATTTTTCGTTGAAGAAAAGAGAAATTTTATTTCAGTTCGTAACTCTAAGTACTCTTAGTGAATTTTTTTCATGATGTTAAATGTTCTGTGGTTTAGATTATCTTAGGCACGAACTTAATTAAAAGCAAAATAAAAGTCAGGAATTGCTTTAGAAGTAGTTGCAAAAAATATTTACGATGCATTTATGCATGTGCACTTCACTTATGTTTTAAGAATAATTCCGGGTATGGAATTAAGTTTCTAATTTTTACTCAAACGCTAAAAGCAATTTTGGGGAATTTTGTTATTCCTTTATTGCACTTTCATCTCATCATAAGCATAATATATTATTAATTAACGTATAATATATTATTAATTTCTACATAAAATATGTGCCTAGTATACGAAGAGTCCCCAAAAGCCCTTAGGCCCATTAGCGACCGAGGGGTTGGTTGTTGCTGAACACCAGTAATTCTAACCTGGGTTCGATTCCAGGCAAAAGGGATGGCTGCATGGACATTTTCGCAGTTTTGCGTGTGTGTAAAAGTGTATAAGGGCCAGTTTCTCTTAGAACGTCCTGCACGAAGTCATCCTTCCCCCTAGGCAGATAGCCGTAGTATTCTCTGCAGTAATCTCAATAAACTAAATAAACCGCAAAGCTTAGATTTAATTAGCGTTTTAAATTTACGTAGCCTTCATTTCTGAAACCATTGATTGTGGACGTATATTTCCAATTACAAAAATGTTTGGTAATTTTCTGTTATTAGGATCGGATCCAGAAGTATATATATCTATGCATGAACGTATGTGTGCATGTGTGCATGCATGCATGCATGTATGTATGTTATTTTGTGTTATTTTATAAATTTCTAAATCTGTCCCGATAGCAGAAAAATACAAAATGTTTTTAAATGTCGCAAAGAATCACATTTCCACATTTTTTTAATTTTTAATTTGCATTAATTAATTTTGTATAAAATACGAGCTGCAGTTTTTTACATGTTTTTCGTGTCTTTATCCTTATATTTAGAAACATTTTCGGTACTTACGTATTATCGCATCGACCGTGAAAATTGGCTATTATCGAGTTATGACAGAAGGCGAAGTTTACGCAAACTTGGAAAATGAGGATATCCACCGCATGGATTATCCAGCCAGATCTCTTGATCTTAGCATGTTTGAAACGCTTTTGAGAGGGCAATTTCATTATTTCTTCATGCCCCTCCCATCGCGGAGTTGAAAACTGCCTTGCTGCAAAAGTGGGATTGTACATAAAATTACGTATTATCCCGTCGACCGTTAAAGTAGGCTACCATCGAACCATAAAAGTTGACGGAGATTTTGGCAAACTTGCATCAATCTTTCCTGAGGAATTCTGAAGGAATCGAAGCCTCTACTTAATAAACATTCAGTATTCCATCCGGTTCGCTTTTACGCTTCTTAAGAAGAGTTTCGCCTATTACTACTGTTTTGTTAGGACCTCTGATTTTATCAGAAGCTTGTTTAAAACGATATGAGTACAAGCATCTCGCGAGGAATTTGCCCTCAATCTCTTACTGTTTCGTCGGGCATATTCAGTTGACTATATCGTGTCCATAGTGCATTTGCGCACATTTTCGACGTTGGGATCACAAAATTTTAAAAATAATCCACTGGTTGCTATTCTCTAGCAGATTATTCTCAACTTATAATCATTATTTTTTAAAAAGACAATAACAATATAAAAATACAACAATAACAGCTAATTTACATTTATTTTTATAAAAACAAAACGTGGCTTATCGAGATTCAATCGAGTTTATATCAGACGGAAGTGCAGATGATATCAGTGTGTCAAATTGAATGTTTATTAAGTTTACGTCACGGTTATCTATAATTGGCGTTTTCTCGCTCTGGCTGGCGGTAGTTTTACTGTACACTGGATAATACACAAGTACAAAAATGTTTTTCGCATTTTTAACGTACTGGGAATAAAAAATATTGCATATATAATTCTATAAATATAGGGAATGAGCAAAACCTGTAACTGAAAAAATGTATTCCTAAATTAATTATAATTAGTGAATTTTTGTTCTGAAGTCATTTTTACGTTGATGATGCCTGCGCATGAATCTTTTAAAAAAAAAGTTCGAATGTATCATAGATACATATCATTTTGTAGAATATGAGTATTTATTATTCACGAAGTATTCTATGATCAACGTTTTCGACGAATTTCATAAATTTGTTAAACGCATAATGACCCTGTTTAAATATTAGGTAATTAAGTTTTGATGCAACCACTGTGGCGCAGTTTGGCGATTTTTTGCAGCAGGAAAGGGTTACTTATCGGGTGCAAGTTGGTGATATTCGCGACATTTGTTTTTTAAAGATTCATAAACTATTGAATTTATCGGAAATTGGCAAATATTATCAACATATAAATTAAAAGTCACTTTAGGAATTTAAAAGGCAAATTTTAATTAATAAATAAGAATTATATGATACAAAAATAAATAAAAAACGTTTTCGCAAAATAGTTCTTTAATTTTGTGCTGTGTTCTCTCCGTGTACACAGCGCTCTGTTTTCGCTTAAAAAGACATCACAGAACCGCATAAACCGGCTCTCGCATAACTTCAGCATTATTAGTAGACTATGAAACGCATCTCATTGCTCCTTGCTTTAGTAATTTTGTGATAAAAATACTGTATTCCTTCAGAAATTTTGCCGCAATTTTTTCCTTTGTTGGCAAATTATACAACCGCATATTTTAGAAATGAGTCCCAGGCAAAAAAGAGGGGGAAGAATATCACAGTTTGTCTGTAAAAACCGTTAGAACTTGAAACAAACGACAAAAAGAACGCTTTCAAAAATGGTAGCTTTCCTTGACTGAAAAATAATTACTAATATGATTGCCTGAAGGTTATTTATGCATAGGGTTGCCACAGTTTGTCTCATTTTTATAATTTGGCGATTTCTTCTATAACAGGGTTGCGATAAAACGTAAGCACTAAATCTTCTTTTTCATTATTCATTTTTATACGTGCGCATTCAATTTACTCTTTATTATGACAGTATCACATAACATTTCTGACCGATTCGTATAATCACGTTTCCGCTTTATCCCCTTATGAGTAGTTTTATAAAATTTCAAAAACATTCTGAATAAATAAAAAAGTATATATGAACTCGACGTTTTAAGCAAATGGCTAACACAAAACGGTAAAATGACGCAAAAGTACTGCCGAGCCTTTCCAAACGAAGTGCTAATAATGCTATTTTACGGCAATAGTGTAGGTAAAAAGCATGCCCGATTAGTGAGTCTGCCGAAACAGCTAATATGTAGATTGTCGGAATTTTACCCTAACGCTGTTTCTGCGATACATATCCATATATTTTTACGATGAAAACTATTCAGACAGCCGAAGATCACCAATCAGCCGATAGATCATCCAAAGGACATTACTTGAACAACACTATGAAATTCGTATATTAGTAACTTTCAATGAAAAAATAAAATGAATCTGAGGACCTGGGATTTTCTAAAAAGTGATTGAAAAAATTAACGCTCTCTTTGATTTCTATTACTAGAGAAGAAAAGCTGAACTTTTTTCAGTATGCTGGCAACTATTAAAATAATTTTCTTAGTTTTAATTGGAAGTTCTCTGAGGGCAAAATATCATGTTTTAAAAATATCCAGTTTCATTTAATTTATTCTTTCCAGCCCAAGCCGTTCGCATCCGATTAAGAGTTGAAAGAATTGCCAATTCTGTTTTTCAAATTATTATACTATTTTTTTTATTCGAATGAAAAACGTTTTACTTTACTCTGAAGACTAGTTTGTTTTGCTTCATTCTCAGCATATTTCTATTAAAATTATTTAATCGTGAAATTTGTGTATCGTAGAATCTTGCTTTCCTGAAAAGATAGAAAGGAAAAAGAGGTTAAAGTAATACGTTACTTAATAGGAGACATCCTCTTTAATTTATTTCAAAAGTTTTTTTTTTCCCAAATGGGCGTTAGCCCAGAAAGGCTATTAGTCTCGACACGACCTTTTGCGTCCAATTACTTTTCAAATTGTTGCTAACAAATATTGTCGCCCTTACATTTAAAGAAACTAAATAATTGAGAATCTACATGAATGTATGTATGTTTCTCGCATTGTGAAAAAACAACGGTACCTAGAGTCATCAAATGTTGAGTAACATAGATTTCCACCCGAACATCGGCACTTGTACTCCTGAGTTTGTTATTAGTCCAAAGGGGCTTTGTCTCTGAAGGACTGTTGTTTTCGTTTTGCGATTTTGCGTCGGAAACGTTAAAAGTCTGTATCACTTTTCAAACTGTTGCCACAAAACATTGCAGCCCTGTATTATATTTAAAGAAATTATGTAATGAAGAATTTTCATAAATGTATGTATGTTTCTCGCATTGTGATAAAACGACGGTACCTAAAGCCATCGAATTTTGAATGTCGTAATCCTGCTGCGAATATAGGCATCTGGAAGCCCAAATTTGAAATTTGGAATTTGTTTTATTAACGATTTCAGATTTTGTAAAACTTTAACGAATTTTTGATTAACAAACTCAAGGATTTCAAAGCGGGCAATGGCAACGTTGTACAGAAAAAAACATTTTTATCTGCAGCGCGTGAGACCGTGTGTAGGAAATTCTAAAGATATGCTCAGTTTAAAATTATTTTGCGATATTGTTCTTTAACTGAATTTTAGGGTTTAAATGCGAAGAACATGATATTCCATAAATAAAAGTAACATACAAAATGTTTAAAAAACGCCCCTTTGGACGTAATTTAAAATCTGAAACCTTTCAGATTTTTTTTTTGAATTTGTTTTCTATTTTGTAAAACTTTAACGAATTTTTTATAACCAAACTCAACAATTTCAAAGCAAGCAGTGGCAACACTGTAAAGAATAAAGCATTTTTATCACCAGCGGGCGAGACTTTCTATCGGAAATTCTAAAAATGTGATTTTTTAAATATTTTTAGCCCGACGTGCTAGCCCAACTGCTCTTGAAACCTGCATGTGTCCGTAAATGAAACAAATGCCCATTTGGGCATAATATAAACTCTGAAAGCTTTCAGATTTTGCTTTCTATTTTTTTTTACCTCTACTCAAAAAACGTTTTAGTACTTTTAAATTGATATAGATTGCGGATCTTAACAAATCTAGCTGCGGCTTTTGAATTTTACCAAAAGCTTTTAATTACGTTAAGCATATAGAGAACTTTAGGTTATTCCGAAGCAAGACACATGAAAAAGGAGGAATGCGATCGCCGGGACTTGAACCTGGACCTCTCAAATACGCGCCGAGTCTTCTACCGTTACACGATGAAATTATGCAGAAAGGAGGGAGAAAATACCTTATATACTCTCCCTTTTAAACGGCGACTCGGGATTAGAGGATCCGGTTGCCAAATCCTGATGGTGAAGAATCATCATCCACCACCTTTTAGTTGCGCCACTGCATCATCATTAGGTTATTTTGAAGCTGGAGACGTGAAAAATTTGCAAGACTCTCGTCGGGACTCGAACCTGGACCTCTTGAATGCGAACCGAGTATGTTACCGTTACACCACGAAGGCATGCAGAAGGGAGGGAGAAAATACTTTATAACTATCCTAGTGTACTATATTCTAAATTCAGGCGTTTCAGTTTCATTCCCGAAACCATGTACACTTCGCGGAGAAAAAACATGGACAGTCCTCTATCTCTCGTTCAACTGGTTCAATTGACGAAATTCAAATTGCGTTTTTTATATCTCAAAAGCGCAACTTAGGATATATATTAGATTTATATATAGCATTGTATAATATAGGTATTTAGACACTAAATCGGACTTTTTCTGAAATGAAATGCCAGTATTTTCCATATTTCGATTCTATGACTCAAATTATACCCAAATATTAAATTTTGTTAGATTTGGCCAAAATTTTACGGAGAAATTCAAAAATTTATCTTGGCGAATTCTTTCCGTTAGCACCAAGAATAATTCACTTGGCGAACATCTTAATTTATGGCATTCTTTCAAGTAATTTTAAAGAAGTGCGTAAACCACATTTGGCGTTATTATCTCTCATGACAAATATATCAAATTTCAAAACGCGCCAATATGGTAAATTACGTATATCTTAGGAAATTTTGCATAAAAACTCCAATTTGTTTGCAGGTGAGCTAAGAAATACATCTAATAAATTTTTTTTCGAAAAATTTATAAAAATTATTTAAAAATACAAATTTAAAAAATATATCATAAAAAATGGGCAATTTTATTTGGAATGAACCTAAATTTCGAAATATGAAAAGAAGAATTAAATAGGTTACATAAAAAAATATATTAATAAACGTAATATATCAAATTCAATTAATTGAGGTGCTAAACTTTGAAGAGCTAATTTTTTTAAAAACTACTCATAAAATTTTTACGAAACTTGGCAGTTTGACATAATTTGAGTCGTAGAATCGAAATACAGAAAAAAATTGGCATGTCATTTCAGAAAAAATCTGATTTTGAGTCAAATTACCTACATTAGAGCAATGGTATATATAAATCTAATACATGTCCTGAATCGCGCTTTCGAGCCATGAAAAACGAAAGTTGAATTTCGTCAGTCGGTGCAATAGAACGAGAGATATAGAAATGTCATTTTTTTTTAGTCCAAAGGGTTGGTTTCGGCATTTTGCGTCGGAAACGTTAAATGCCAGTTCACTTTTCAAACTGTTGATACCAAACATTGCAGTCCTGTATTATATTTAAAGAAATTAAAAGATGAAGAATGTGCATAAATGTACGCATGTTTCTCGCATTGTGATAAAACGACGGCACCTAGAGCCATCTAATTTTGAATGACGTAATCCTGCTGCGAATATGGGCATCTGGAAGCTCAAATTTGAAATTTGGAATTCGTTTTATTATCGATTTCATATTTTGTAAAACTTTAGGGAAGTTTTGATTAATAAGCTCATGGGTTTTCAAAGCGAGCAATGGCAACAATGTACAGAAAAAAAAATTATCTCCAGCGCTTGAGACTGTGTATCAGGAATTCTAAAGATATGCTCAATTTAAAATTATTTTGCGATATTGCTCTTGAACTGAATTTTATGCTTTATGTGCACAAAACATGAATTTTAATAAATAAAAGTAATATATAAAACGTTAAAAATACTTCCCTTTGGGCGTAATGTAAAATCTGAAAGCTTTCGTATTTTTTATTTGTATTTTTAGTCCAAAGGGATTTAGTCCCGAAGGACTATTACTTTCGTTTTGCGGTTTTGCGTCGGAAACACAAAAACGGCGTATCACTTTTCAAATTGTTGCCACTAAATGTTATCGCTCTGCATTAAATTTTAAAAAATGAAAAATCTGCATAAATGTATGTATGCATGTTTCTCGCATTATGATAAAACCTAGAGCCATCGAATTTTGAATGACGTAATCCTAATGCGAATATGGGCATCTGGAAGCCCTAATTTTGAATTTGAAATTTGCTTTATTATCGATTTTATGTTTTGTAACATTTCAACGAATTTCTGATTAACAAACTAAATGATTTCAAAGCGAGCAATGGCAACACTGTACGGAAAAAAAAACATTTTGTATCTCCAGCGCACGTGACTTACGGAAATTCTAAAGATATGTTCATTTTAAAATGATTTTGCGATATTGATTTTGAACTAAATTTTATGGTTTGAGTACGTAGTACGTGATATTTAATAAAAAAAGGTAGCACGCGAAACGTTAAAAAAACGCGCCTTTGGACGTAATTTAAAATCTGAAATCTTTCAGATTTTATGTTTTTTATTAGTTCAAAGGGGCTTTGTTCCTGAAGGACTATTGTTTTCGTTTTGCGATTTTGTGTCAGAAACGTTAAAAGTCTGAATCACTTTTCAAACTGTTGCCACAAAATATTGCAGCGCTGTATTATATTTAAATAAATTAAATAATGAAGAATCTGCACAAATGTATGTATATTTCTCCAAATGTGATAAAACAAGGGTACCTAGAGCTATCCACTTTTGAATAACGTACGTTTCCACCCGAATATGCGCATCTGGAAGCCCGAATATGGAATTTGTTTTATTACCTGTTGCATATTTTGTAAAACTTTAACTAATTTTTGGTGAACAAACTCAAGCCATTTAAAAGCGAGCAATGGCAACACTCTATGGGAGGGGGAACGTTTTATCTAAAGCGCGTGGAAATGTGTATCAGAAATTCTCAAGATATACTCATTTTAAAATTATTTTGCGATATTGCTGTTGAACTGATTTTTATGGTTTAGGTGCGAAGAGCGTGATATTTAATAAATAAAGGTAACACACAAAACTTTAAACAACGCCCGCTGACATCCCCTTTTATGTGAAATGCTTACATTCATGTTTGGAAACTGATTAATGTCGATTTCAAGTATTTTGCAGAATGTTTCAATGCAAGTTGAGTCAGATATATTCAAAGTGAAAAAAATCCTGCGAATAATATTTTTTTTTATTTCAGTTAGCATTTCTACTTACGCTGCTTTTAAAAGACGCATATACAAGATTTATTTGCTACCTCTATGGAAAAACACTGTTTTGTCGGTTTTTAAGTTAATTTTTTTCTTTCCTGCTTAGATACGAGAAGACTTCAGAAGTGCTCTTTTCAATTTGGCTTTGCTGTTATCCGAAGCTGGCCGACCAATGGAAGCAATACCTTTTTTAAACAGACTTCTTAAGGTCAGTAAAAGATTAATCCTGTTATTTTAAATCTATAAGTAAAAGTTTTTAATTTAAAGTACTATTCTGAGTAACTCACAGTATTATTCGTAACTTTACACGTGTACTTGAAAGCTGGAGCTCAGGCTCTTCATCTGAGAAAGTTAATTTTATCAAAGCTTTATCTAAAGTACTCTATCATAAAATGAGTTTTCTCAGACTAATATTTTGATCGTTTAATAGTATTAGCATAGCAATGAAGCTCTGATTTATTAGCTTATATGTAATAGGCCTAAATATTTCGTTTTGTGTTTTGCAATTATAGCACCATCCTGATCACATTAAAGGCTTAATTCTTCTCGGTGATATCTACATCAACAGTGTTCGAGACTTGGATGCTGCTCAAGAAGTATGTGCTAAATCATATTCATTATCAGTAATCAAAATTTCTTTTATTTATTATTATGCAAGGTATATCTGAGTTTCCAGAGAAATTCAATACATTTGCTATTTCGAATCCTGTTGTTTGTTCTCTTGGATATTATAGTTGATGTAAAACTATCACAATCTTGAAAAGTACTTATTGTTGCGCCTCTGAACTGGTCCCCTAAAATTTCAAGAAAATTTACTTAATTGTGTATACACAATATCTATATAAATTGACTAATTATTGTGCTTCTGATATGAAGTGTAATTACATAATAATTACTTCTGACATGAAGTTAAAGATTTAGAGTTAAATTTGAAATCATAGGAAAATTTATATTTGTGACTTATTTTCCCTTTCGTTGTCTTAAGTAAAATTAGGATGATTATACATACAATACAGTAATTGTCTCACAGGAGGTACTCAAAGCAATTTTGTGAGGCCTGCGAAGCCATTTGGATTATGAGTTTGTTAGAAATATTTCAAGATTTTAGTCATTTTAAAATCCGAGTAATTTATATTATCTTCATTACCATTAAAAACTAACGTGATTAACATATCAGGAAATCTATAAATGGGACTAATTAATTTAGGGTGAGACATAAATCTTATTCAAGAATTCGGAGATAGAGATTTTATTAAACATTTATTCGTACTTTTCAAAAAAGAAATAAGTTCAGAATTCTAGCAATAAGAATCTCATTGTTCAGGATGCATTCTGGTATATTATCAGGACCACATCCAGAAATGTACACAGGGGAGAAAAAAAAGGGACAGTTCAACAACTCCTGTTCTACTGGGCCGATTGACAAAATTCAAATTGCGTTTTTTATGTCTCGAAAGCAAGACTTGGGATGTTATATTAGTTTATATACAGCATTTTTCTAATGTAAGTATTCTGACACAAAACTGGACTTTTTCTGAAACGACATGCCAATTTGTTTTCCATATTTCAGTTCTACGACTCAACTTATGCCAAACTGCCAGGTTTTGTAAAATTCGCACGAGTAGTTTTTAAAAAATTAGCTCTGAAAATTTTAGCTCCTCAATGTTAATTGAATTGGATATATATTTATTAATGTATCTTTTTCTATTAAACTAACTTGATTCCTTCTTCCAGAATTCGAAATTTAGGCTCAATGCAAATATAATTCGCCCATGTTTTATGATTTATTTTTTAAATTCGTATTTTTAATTTTTACAAATTTTTCGAAAAATGTTTTAATTATTATTTATAAAATTTTTAACATCGTCTTAAAGTAGATGTATTTCTAGGCACATGTGCAAAAAATTAGAGTTTTTTTATTCAAAATGTTTTAAGATATACATGAATTTATATATTGGCGCATTTTGAAATTTTCCATATACGTTATAAGAGGTAAAACGCCAAATGTGGTTTACGCACTTTGTTAAAACTATTTGAAAGTATGAACGATGACTCTTTTTCCGCTCGTGTACAATGAAAAAACGAAAAAGGAAACTAGGTTGCAATAAATTAAGAAGTTCACCAAATGAATTATTCTTGGCTCAAACTGAGAAAGAAATGAGCCAAGATAAAGTTTTGAATTTCTCAGTAAATTTCACATCAAATTTTACAAAATTTAATATTTAGGCATAATCTGAGTTGTAGAATTGAAATATGAAAAAACATTGGCATGTCATTTAAAAAGTTCAATTTTGTGTCAAAATGCCTATATTAGAACAATGCTATATATATATATATATACACTCACATTTGTGAAAATTGCAACACCATGAAGGACTTACGCGAGTGAGCTGAAATTTTCAGGAAATGCAAAGTAGCGCATGATATGCAAATGATTAGAATTGCAAATCCGTAGCGCAGGCGTATGCTGAGCAGCGCCCTCTGAACGGCTGATGGATCCGAATAAATAGACGGCTGTAGCGAGGCGTGTATGGTTATCGGTGGTTAT
>KK115862.1:43985-54265 GCA_000611955.2 Stegodyphus mimosarum | reverse complement strand
TAAAAAAACCTTAAAAAAAAAAAAAAAAAAAAAAAAAGACCGAGGAGATGTAAAGCAAATTGGATACATATGCATTGATATGCATATGTATATGATATGATTGATATGCATACAAGTTTCGACGGAAAATACAAAATTTTACATTTTGGCTGCAAATGAATGAACGGTTGCAGCTACAGCGCATCTGATCTTAGCAACTGGCAGGATATTTAAGAGGAGAAATCACTATTCCAGGTCATAAATTCTTCACGAATTTCATTCCGTGTACTCTGGTAGACAGTAACTGTGCCTCGCATACAGGTGCGCGAACGATATGCGCAGATGTCAGAATTTAAGAGAGGTCGTGTAGTTGGGCTCAGAAGCCAGTTGGACTTATCGGCGAATAGCTCGACATTTGAGCAGGAGCGGTGCCACTATTAGACGATGATGGCAGGAATGGGTGAACCATGGCCACAGACAGCGTGAAGAAGGAAGCGGTAGGCCTAGAGAAATGACAGAACGTGAAGACCGAGCAATCGTCAGAGCGGCACTCACAGCCCCAGATGCATCATTATCATCGATTGTACGTGCAACTAGTGCTTCAGTGACCGCAAGGACCATTCATAGACGGCTCACAGAAAGGGAGCTGAGGTCACGGCGCCCCTTGTGCCGACTACCATTGACCTCTGTACAACGTCAAGCTCGTTTGCAGTGGTGTCGGGCTCATTCGCACTGGAATGTCACTGATTGGAGTAGAATAGTCTTCAGTGATGAGTCCCGCTTTGAACTAAGCCCCAATGACCAGCAAAGGCGAGTCTGGAGACGCCCCGGACAGCGGTGCGATACCAACCTGACTGTCTTCCGGCAGACAGGCCGACAACCAAGAGTGATGGTCTGGTGTGCCATTTCATTTCATAGTAGGACCCCTTTGGTTGTCATCCGTCGCAACCTTACAGCACAGCGGTACGTCGACGGAGTTCTAAAGCTCATTGTGTTGCCCTTCATGTCAGGCCACTCTGAGCTTACATTTCAGCAAGATAATGCCCGCTCCCACACTGCATATGTTTCTACTGTTTGCCTTAGTGCTTGCCGAACATTACCTTGGCCAGCAAAGTCACCGAATCTCTCTCCTATTGAGCATGTTTGGGGCAATATGGGAAGGGCCCTCCAACCAGCTCGGGATGTTGAAGATCTAACGCTCCAGTTGGACAGAATTTGGCACGATACCGTCAGGAGGACATTCGCAACCTCTATTAATCGATGAAAAGCCGAATAACTGCTTGCATAAGGGCCAGAGGTGGACAAACGCGTTACTGACTTGTTCACTTTGTAAAGCTATATCATTTCAATAAATCATCCAATTTTTCTCAAACTATAATCATTTGTTTTTCTGTAGATGTACATCACTTCTACTGATTTTTCGTCCCATTCCGATAACGCTTTCTTGGTGCGTCTTTTTTTTTGTCTAAGAGTGTATATAAATGTCTGTTCAAAATAGCGCTTTCGAGACATGAAAAATGTAAGTTAAATTTGATCAATAGGCCAAGTTTAGAACTGGAGATTCAAAACTGTCCAATTTGTTTTTTACAGTGTGTACATGAAGACGCTGAACAATTGATGTCCTCTTTCAAATCAATATCAGAGAGACACTATAGATGTTTCAAATTCATAGATTTTCTGAAACTCCTGCATGGTGAAGTTCATATGGTTATTAAAGAGGCCTCTTTACGACATTGTGTTTTTAAGCGTTTTAACAATTTTAATATGTGAAATATGTTAACTAATTATAACCTTTATATTTTCTATTTCGTAGTGCTATGTGAATATCCTACGTCAAGAACCTGGGAATGTACAAGCATTACACAATCTCTGTGTTGTTCATGTTGAGAGAGGGCATTTAAAGGAAGCTGAGGAATGTTTAGAAAAGGCCACAGCCATGGCACCACAAGAAAAGTATGTCCGAGACCACTTAGAAATCGTCCGTGCAAGGCGAAAACTTGGTCCTCCCACAGTTACTGACAGGACGGTTAATAACAATGAACTCCATCCAATGAGGTAGCTCAAACCTTCAAAATCTACTTCAGCTATCTATTTGATTGGCGGATATCAGGTTAAATCTGTAAAGAGTATGCACATATGGTGAAGAAGTTGATGCTTAAACCCTATACCGCACTTTTCGGTGTAAATTCACTAAAACTGACAAGAAATATAAAGTTCTAAATTGCGTATAGATATGGCGATGTATGATTGTCTCAAACAACATTAAGCGTAATATTTCACCAAATGTAAGTTTTGATGAACTTCAATGGGTTGCTCAACATATAAAAGTTTAGAATGAAAATAAAATGTTTTTAAATATATATGTCTGTAGAAAATATTCATTATCCTTATTACATTAAATAACAAAGCGTTACTTAACGGAATGCTACATTTGATTGTGAACACTTTCAATTAAAAATTAAATGTTATGGATATAGTTATAGAAAGGTCCGTTAAATTTCGTTTGACTTATTACTCCACACGTCATGAATGCAAAGCATTTCAAGTCTATGTATTTATAACCTGTAATAAGTTAGATATTTTTCTCACCTCAAATAATCTCAAAAAAACTCGTAAAATAACTTTCCACTTCCCCATGAATTTGCATTCATGATACATAGCTTTCGCGCTAGCCTTCACTAGATTCAATATGGTTCTACATTGTACACTGCGAAAACAAAGTGGATAGTTCTATATCTTCCGTTCTACTGGGTCGATTGACGAAATCCAAATTGCCTTTTCCATATGTCGAAAGCGCGACTTAGGATATGTATTTAGAATGATACATAACATTGTTGCAATATAGGTATTTTGACACAAAACCGGACTTCTGAAATGACATGCCAACTTTTTTCCATATTGCGTTTTCAGGACTCAACTTGTGCCTAAATATTACATTTTGAAAAATCTGATGCGAAATTTATGAAGAAACTTAAAAATGTATTTTAGCGCATTTTTTTAGTTTGCGCCATAAATAATTTACTAAGCGAACTTCTTAATTTATAGCAACCTATCTTCCTTTCCTTTTTTTTATCGTCCACGAGCGGAAAGAAAATTACGTAAATTAATTTCAAATAATTTTTACAAAGTACGAAAACCACACTTGGCGTTGTTATCGCTTGTAAGGAATATACCAAAACTCACGTACATCTTAGGAAACTTTGAATAAAAAATACTAATTTTTTGTCAGTGCCCCTAGAAAAATATCTACTTCAAGACCATGTTAAAATTTTATAGGTTATAATATAAAAACTTTTCGAAAAATTTATAAAATTTACTTAAAAATACAAATTTTAGAATTAAATCATAAAAAATGGCCGAATTATATTTGGATTAAGACCAAATTTCGAATTCTGGAAGAAGGAATCAAATAAGTTTAACAAAAAAAGAAATATTAATAAATATAAGCCAAATTCAATCAACACTGAGGAGCTAAACTTTTGAGAGCTGTTTTTTACAAAACTTGGTAGTTTGGCATAATTTGTGTCGTAGAATCGAAATATGAAAAAACATTGGCAGGGCATTTCAGAAAAAGGTCCTATTTAGTGTCAAAATATCTATATCAGAACAAGGCTATATATAAATCTAATACATATCCCAAATCGCGCTTTCGAGACAGGAAAAACGCAATTTGAATTTCGTCAATCGGCCCAGTAGAACGCGAGATAAAGAACTGCCCTCCTCGTTTTTTTTGCGCAATGTATATTTACATACCACAGTGTAAATATTATATAAGTAAAAAGAAATACTTATTAAATTTCTTGTAAAGGATCAAAGTACTTTCATTTGCTCTCATTTTACAGCATAAATAATGTTAAATCAATTACTTCTAGCTACTCCCATTTAAATAATATCGACAAATTAAAGTTCCAGAAGTAGATCTCAAAGACTGGCATCTTAATAGCTCAGGGGCTATTCCTTAAGTACATCCACAAGGAAACATGATTTAGTATAAGAGCAAATATCACATGGCTAAAATATCTGCTTCCCCTTCTTATCGCACCCCAGCACTGAACAATAAAAACGCTAAACTGTAGTAGTTCGATACACTTTAAAATGCAAGTGAATGTGACCGGCTGCATGAAAGGTTTCTTGTTTTTGCCCATGTATAATATGAGTACAATGCAGTTTCTCTTTAAAAGCTGTCCACAGGCATGCCGCCCTCTTAAGCCGATAGGCCCCCGTACATCGCCATGATGAAATGTCGACCTGCAATCACATTTCACCACAATTTTTTTTCAAAAAACTTCCAGGGTTTTATGGATCTCCAAATATAATGGCAAGTTTCAAATATTTCCGAATTTTGAATTTCTAATTTCCAAATATGGAGGTAAAAATTTTGTATACCAAGATTTTTTAAACTTTTACAGTCTCCAGGATATTTAAAGCAACCACAAGCATTATCTACGTCCACGTTCGATTTACAGTCACTTGCATATTTAGTATTAATGCCACATATCCTAATTATTGGCTAGTTAATTGCAGATAAATTTTCCGAAACTATTTACTTTTTGATCATTGTCTTTTCGAAAGACGCTTTAGAGGGCTCGCTTTTATAAAATAAAATATAAAATAAATATAATTAATTAAAATAATTACTCGCGAAAATAAAATATATTAAAATAATATAATGCCAATGCCAATGATTTTAAATTACGGACTGCCTATGGTTCAAAACCATCTAAAATAATGTATTAATGGTACGGATTTTGTATTTATTCAGCTATTTATTTAGAATTTAATTAAAATTGTTTTATTTTCCCGTGCAACGCAGATTATTTTTGAAGAGAAAGCTAGTTCGCAAAAGTAAAAATACAAGAGAGTGTATATTTAAAATTTAATAAATAAATATCTCGCAATTTCTGTTGCCATCGAGAAAATAGATTTTAGCAGAATGTTCTTGTGAATAATTAAAAAAGCTTATGAAAGTCGAATTAAAACACCTCAGCTCAGTTGTAGCTGTTTCAAACGAACTGTTGTTTACTTAATGCTGTTATTGATTGTAGCGAATTCGCTGTAAGATAGAATTAGTTTCTCTGTTATGAATTGATATTGTGATATTGTACGAATATCTCTCAGGAAATATTTCAGCATTTTGTTTTATTTATTGTGAAAAGAATAAATTTCATTAATTTTTTAACGACTTGTGAATTCAATCCATTACGAATCCCTACGCACGCAACAATTTTTGGCGTCAGGATTGGGTTTTGAATGCCATTTACGAGGGCAATGGAAAAACAATTGAGACAGCTTGTCACTGCTTTTGCAGCATTCCAAGAAAAGATGGAAGGGGCCGTGAACTCCGTTATAGAAAAAATGAAAGCAAGCCAAGAAGAGATGAGAGCTGGTCAAGAATCCGTTAAAGAGGAGATGAAAGCAGGTCAAGAAAGGATGGAAACTGGTCAAGCATCTGTTAAAGAAGAGATGAAAGTGTTAAAGAAGAGATTACCTGTATAATAGAAAACAAATTTGAGGCTATGGAAGGCAGAATAGACGCTGTGGAAGAAAAAGTTGGAGAAATTCAAGAAAGAGTTTCTGGTGTGGAGCAGCAAATCGAAGGAAACGTTTCGGCCGTCCAACAGCGAATCGAACAAAGAATTGAAGAAAATGTTTCTGTCGACCAAGGACATATCGAACAACAAATTGATGACAGAGTTTCTGCAGTTGCAAAAGAAGTTGATAATTTAAAGAAATCCGTAGCGACGGCAGGGAGCAATTCGTATGATTTTAAATTTTTACACATTAATGCTCGTCTCTCACTGAAGTTATTCACGTATGATGAAAAGACCTCCTGAGAAGTATATAAGACACAATTTTCTATAAATGCGGAGGCAAATGGGTGGGATTCCCAAACTAAGGCCTGTCATCTCGCCGAATCTTTGAGAGCACACGCAACGGATATCCTTCAAACTCTTCCCGAAAACCAAAGGCTAGATTTCAAAACTCTGTCAAGTGCATTAGAGCTGTGCTTCGGAGAGAAATGTTTGAAAGACAACAGCAAGCTTAAATTAAATTCCCATCAACAGAAGCCCACCGAAATACACCAGGAGCTCGCTACGGATGTTGAAAGGCTGTCTCACCTCGCCTTTACAGAATGCCCGACAGAAACAAGGGAAATCCTGTCTCTGCAATAATTCATCGACGGCATCCGGGATCCTGAAATACAGAAAGCACTGCGAATAGCTGACGTGAAGGGCTTAAAAGGTGCTCTGGTGTACGCCATGAAATTCGAGGCAGCCCAGCAAGCAACTCGTAGAGATCATCACCCAGTCAGAACTGTGCGAGTCGACGAGTCAGGGGATCAATTGATGGATCGTTTAGATGATTTACCCAGACAAGTCAATGCCTTGAGACCATATATCAGTGATAAGAAACCGACAGTAAAATGCTGTAACTTCGGTGCTTTAGGGCACATGCAAAGGAACTGCAGAACATTACAGAGCACGGAAAATAATACGGACGATATAAACAGACAATTAAATGCCATAGGATGAAAAAGGAGTGACAAGAAACTAAAGTGCTGGAGCTGCGGTGCTGAAGGGCACATACGAAGAAACTACAGAACACCACAGGGCGCAGAAATTAAGACCATTTCCCAGCAACGACGCAGGAAGCACATTAATGATCATATCGCAGAGCGGACTTTGAACGATAGCGAAAAACGCTGTTTTAAAACGCTCAAGATTTCTGCAGTGAGTGGCAACAGTAATGGACTATCCATCAATAAGCATAACGATGGAGTGCCTCGCAATATGACAATTGACACAGGAGCTAATGTTACCATCATTCGGAAAGATTTAGCTCAGCAATTTAAAGATAAATTAATTTGGACGCCATCCTGTTTTACCCTCCAGATTGCGCCCGGCGAGAAGATCGAGTGGGATAGATGGGATATTAAGAATCATAGATAGGAAGTTAAACGCGAACATCACGCTTGGAAGTGCTTCCTACCAACATACGGCATTCTGTAGCGGATATTACAGATCCTTGTATACTCGGATTGGACTTTTTAAGAAAATACAAATTTTCCTTGGACTTCAAAAACAACAAAGTGCTTTCAGCTTCTGAGAACATCGCTATCCATCATCAGAAGGGATCCTCAGCTGGAAACGCCCACGTCTCCTCTGAAAGACTCGGCTCAGAAAGCTGCCGAAATCATACTAAGGTCGATGAGAAACCCAAGACTACCAGCAATTCTCCATCTCAGATGCTCATCGGTCGAGACCTTCTGTTTGGTGTGACCTCCTGTTTGGTCGCCCAGCGGATGCGCCTGCATCGCCTGAGGAATGCATTTAAGGACTCCAGGTCCGGTTTGAAGTGATGCGCAGGTCTGCGAGAGAGCCAGTCAGCATGGCGACGAGAAAGATGAGGAACCGATACGATACAACAGTTACCGGACATCATTTCAACGAAGTACGCAAGATGGGGTTGTGGAATCCGACTCGACACAAAGGACTCTGTCCGAAACTATAGTCACTTTGGCATGGTCCGTACACAGTCCTAAGCAATCTGAATGACGTCGTGGTTCAGATTCGTAAGTCATCGAACTCTAAACCTAAAGTCGTTCATTACGACAGGTTGTAAGTTTATTTCTCCCGCCTTCTTCGCATGCCTTCGTGGTGCTGTGTGTTGTAAAATATTTTATATATAGTAAAAATACTTAAATATATTTTAATTTCTTATGTAATTAAAATTGTGTTAATTTCTGTAGGTTATGAGAAATATTAATTATAATTATTCTGGTGTACAAGTGACAACCAAAATTTTGAATATTAATTTTATCAGCGATGAACCGCGAATAAGAATGAAGAAATCCAACTACCCAGTATTATAACATGTGATTAAGAGTACATCACGTTGTTTCCTCAATAACCCGAATGATAGGGATAAAATATGTGACCTACAGAGGATAGCAAAATAATGTACTTACCCCAGACGTTGTAATAGTTGAAGAAGAAAATACAAGTTAATCATCTACAATTTACTCTATTTATTTTTCCTATCAAAAATTTTACTGCTGAGCTCACACAAATAAAACAAGAAAATTAAATAATCAGATCATAACTATAGTCCTACTGTAAATGCAGAACGTCCATTCGTTTAACGATTCACTTGGAGAGCAAATCGATTTGCATCGCTTTCTATAAATCACAAAAAACCTTGTATCGAAAATATATGTAGAGCAGCAATAAACTTATCTTGAAATTTTTTGAGGCTTCTACCAGTGAATTAATTTTGAGCAGTGCACCACGTGGCGATTGGATGAGCCTTATATTGCACAATGAGATCGTTCATGATTCTTGCTTAAAAAATCATTCAATCCTGGATGAATTTTCAGAAACTGCATATAGAATGAATATGTTCAATAAGAAAAACTACAGTTGGCTTTCTATAAATTAGGAACCATATCATCGGACTTTTCAGGAGAGTTAAACGTGCATCATGAAACGAGGTGGTAGGTGAAGAGGCAGTCGGTGAAGAGACAGGCCGAAGCCTGTCCTTCACCCTTGAACTCCCAGCAGCGAAGAGGTCAGAAACCGGTCCAACAACTGCCACCAAGGGCTTGGACGAAACGATGACGATTCTTGAAGCGATAGTTTGATGATAGATGCCGGCTTGCTAGCACATTCCCTCCGGCCAAAGAAAAAGCACAGATCACCGCATCATCTTCACTGGCGCTGAACACTGCATGATAAATTTCACCGAAACACAGTTCATTGCACGATTAATTTTACTGACGCACAACACTCATTACAAGTATGATCTGGTATAATAGTTAAATCATATGAAAAATAGTCAAAAATTATTTTATCATAATTTCACTGTCTGGGATAAGTGTTACACATATGAAGTACAATCAAAAATTAATAACTAATACATATCATACAAGTTACTCATATAGTTACAGCATACACTTTCATTATAATCTGAAGTTAAGTTACAATTTTCTCTTTGTAAATGGAAATTGTAAGCTAATACCTTTTTTTAGGCATCTAATTTGATTTTAAATAATAACAATTAAATAAAGGGAATGCTACTTTTAGTCAGCATACCTAAGTCCAAGAAGTTACTACTTGAAGGCATTTTAATTCATGAACGAAGAGAGAATTAAAATATTCCATCCTAGGTGTAAAATAATTTTTTTCTGCTCTTTGAGTAAATAACATTTCGCCAAATTTTTTACTAATGAAACATAATTATATTTATTTTCAGCCATATTACGTTTAAAATTGCATGTGAAGAATTTTATAATGATATTTTTCATTTTCACTTAAATGTACCAAAGTGCAATAAATAAATAAATAATAAAATGCATATTCATATTTATCATGGGAAATATTATAGCTAATCACGTAATCAAAAAGCAGAAAGTTTGTTTTCTTTCTAATAAGATAGACAAAACAGTAGTGATAAAATATGCAAACAGATATATTTCTGAGACATTAAAATTTAGATCTGAATACTCTGTTTATTATTATTACAAGTATAAATACACTTTATTGTGATAAAAAACATGTATCCTTTTCATTATGTGGGCTTTTATCATTGTGGGCTTTTATCAAGGTGGGCTTATATCAGTGTGGGCTTTTATCATTGTGGGCTTTATCAAGGTGGGCTTATATCAGTGTGGGCTTTTATCAATGTGGGCTTTTGTCAATGTGCGCTTTCGTCGGTGTGGGCATTTGTCGCGTGGGCAATTATCACAGTGGGCTTTTCTTTGTGGGCTTTTGTCGCGTGCGCTTTCGTCCAGTGGGCTTTTGTCAGGGAACCGTTGCCACTAAATATGGGCAGAGCAGAAGCTGGGGAAGTTGCCATAACAGTGTTAGATCTTCCTTTTTAGTTTTGACATGGATGAAGAAATATGTTACTTATGTTGCATTACCTTACAATCTGCTATTTCTATTTTAATGATATTGAGATCTACATTATTTTTCACAAACACTGAGCACTCTATATGATAATTTACATATACATTTACCAGACATGCATATAAGAGTAGATACCAAAGTAAAGGTAATTTTTTTTTGTAATTTAGTTATTAATTACGATCTCCTACAAATTTAACCATGCATATATCAAATTAGTGATGCAATATAAGTACATTGATCATTAACACTTCTGGATTCTAATACTTCTGAACATTATTTTATCATTACATACCACAATCCAATGAAATTACTGAAATCAGCTTTTGATTCAAATATCTTAAAACTTTCATTAAATATGCACATATATATAACAATACATATGATGAATTTTTG
>KK115862.1:0-43456 GCA_000611955.2 Stegodyphus mimosarum | reverse complement strand
CAAATAAAACAAGAAAATTAAATAATCAGATCATAACTATAGTCCTACTGTAAATGCAGAACGTCCATTCGTTTAACGATACACTTGGAGAGCAAATCGATTTGCATCGCTTTCTATAAGTCACAAAAACATGGTATCGAAAATATATGTAGAGCAGCAATAAACTTATCTTGAAATTTCTTCTGATTTTGAGGCTTCTACCAGTGAATTAATTTTGAGCAGTGCACCACGTGGCGATAGACAATGGATGAGTCTTAAATTGCACAATGAGATCGTTCATGATTCTTGCTTAAAAAACGTCATTCCATGCTGGATGAATTTTCAGAAACTGCATGTAGAATGAATATATTCAATAAAAAAAACTACAGTTGGCTTTCTATAAATCAGGAAACATATCATCGGACTTTTCAGGAGAGTTAAACGTGCATCAAGAAGCGAGGTGGTAGGTGAAGAGACAGTCGGTGAAAAGACAGGTCGAAGCCTGTCCTTCACCCTTAACCTCCTAGCAGCGAAGAGGGCAGAAACCGGTCCAACAACTGCCACCAAGGGCTTGGACGAAACGATGACGATTCTTGAAGCGATAGTTTGATGATAGATGCCGGCTTGCTAGCACACTGTGGTCAGCTCGCTCGACGCGTAACCGAGAGGTCTGTGGTTCGATTCCCGGCGAAGGTGTTGCTCATTTTTCATTCTTCTGTTCCAAAAATCTTAATGACTCTACAAGTGGCGCCCGAACTGAAAAAAGGTGGTGGATGATGATTATCCACCGCCACGATTTGGCGATTGGGGCCCCTAATTCCCAGTCTGCCTTTAAAAGAGGGAGTATGTAAAGTTATTTCTCCCTTCTTCGCATGCCTTCGTGGTGTAGTGATCAGCACACTGGACGCAAAACCGAGAGGTCCGTGGTTCGATTCCTGACGAAAGCGTTGCTCAATTTTCATTCTTCTGATTCCAAAAATCCTAATGCTCTACAAGGTTAGCTCCTTACTATGGCCATAGTACGTTGTGTATATAATTGTAAATAATAATGTAAATAAAAGACCATGGTCCTCTTTGTATTTGTATAGTATTTGATTTGTATTTAGTATTTGGTAGCATTTGATTTCTATTTAGTGTTTGATAGTATTTGATTTGCTGAAAGTTACTTATTGCAATTATTGCTTAGTTTGTTATTGTAATATAATATTTATTATAGCACTAATGCCCTAGTTGTAAGTTTGGCTTCCTGTCCAGGGATTGTACTGCCCGAGATGTGCAATCCTTGGGAAGGAGGTAGTGCTACGGATTTTGCATTTATTTAGAATTTCGTTAAAATTGTTTTATTTTCCAGTGCAACGATGACGATTTTTGAAGAGAAAGCTACGACGGAAAAGTAAAAATACAAGAGCGCGTGCATGTAATATTTAATAAATAAATATCTCGAAATTTGTGCTGCCATCGAGAAAATATATTTTACAAGAATGTTCTCATGAATAATTAAAAAGCTTATAAAAGCCGAATTAAAACACCTTAGCTCAGTTGTAGCTGTTTCAAGCAAACTGTTGTTTACTTAATGCTGTTACTGATTGTAGCGAATTCGCTGTGAGATAAAATTAGTTTCTCTGTTGTGAATTTAACGTTTGATATATTGTGATATTTTACGAATATCTCTCAGGAAATATTTCAGCATTTTGTTTTATTTATTGTGAAAAGAATAAATTTTATTATTTAACGAATTGTGTATTTAATCCCTTACGAAACCCTACGCACGCAACAATATGCAATGTAATTAATAAATAATATAATTAATAACAAATTGATGAAAGGATTTCTGCAGTTGTGAAGGAAGCTGATACTTAAAAGAAATTCGTAGCGATGGCAGAGAGCAATTCTGACGTTTTTAAATTTTTCCCCATGCCTGCTCGTTCCACACTGAAGTTACCCGCATATGATAGGAAGACCTCTTGCCAAGTGTATAAGACACAATTCTCAGTAGTGGTAGAAGTGAACGAATAGGATTTCCAAGCTAAGGCCTATCATCTCGCGGCTTGTCTGTGGGCAAACGCAGCGGATATTCTGCAGACTCTTCCCGAAAACGAAAGACTTGACTTCAAAGCTCTATCCGGCGCATCAGAGCTGTGCCTCGGGGAGAAATGTTTGAAAGTCTA
Organism: Stegodyphus mimosarum; assembly: GCA_000611955.2. Taxonomy (NCBI): domain Eukaryota; kingdom Metazoa; phylum Arthropoda; class Arachnida; order Araneae; family Eresidae; genus Stegodyphus; species Stegodyphus mimosarum. Next base: position 41,309 of record KK115862.1, on the reverse strand, counting down.
CAGTAGGTTTCAATTAAAATCCCGTCAACAGAAGCCCACCGAAACACTCCAAGAGCTCGCCACTGATGTGAAATGGCTGTCCCATCTCGCCTTTAAGGTGTGCCCGAGAGAAACATCGGAAATCCTGTACTTACAGTACTTTATCGACGGCATCCAACATCCTGAAATACATAAAGCACTGCGAATGGAGGATGCGAAGGACGTAAAAAGTGCTCTGGTGCACGCCATGAAATTCGAGGCAGCCAAGCAAGCAACTCGTAGTGATCGCTACACAGTCAGAGCTGTGAGAGTCCGCGAGGCAGTGGATCAATTGATGGCTCTTTTAGATGATTTATCCAGACAAGTCAATGTTTTGAGATCGACACAGGAGCTAATGTTACATCATTCGGAAATATTTAGCTCAACAATTTAAAAATAAATCCATTTGGACGCCATCCTGTACTCCCTGCAGACTGCGTCCGGCTAGAAAATTGACATAAACAGGAAGTTAAACGCGAACATCACGCTTGGAAGTGCCGCCTACCATCACACAACATATGTGGCGGTTATTACAGATCCTTCTACACTTATATTGGACCTTTAAGGAAATAAATTTTTTTCTTAGACTTCAAAAGCAACAAACTGGTTTCAGAATCTGAGTACATGACTAGAACATGACTAGAATCTGAGTACATCAGAACGGATTCTCAGCTGGAAACGCCGACACGTGTCTGAAAGACCGGGCTCAGAAAGCTGCCGAAATCATAGTAGGGTCGATGAGAAACCCAAGACTACCAGCACTTATCCATCCCAGATGCTGACCGGCCGAGACCTTCGTCTGCCTTGTGACTTCCTGTTTGGTCGCCCTATGGATGCCCTTTCATCACCCACCTGAAAAATACATCCAAGGTCTCCAGGCCCGGTTTGCACAGTTCTGCGCGAGAGTCAGTCAGCATGGCGACGAGAAAGATGAGGAGCCGATACGATACGACAGCTACCGGACATCATTTCAACGAAGTAGATAAGATGTGGGTGTGGAGGTTAGGTTATTCAATTATGGCAAAGCACGCGAGGGCTATCTGCCTAAAGGGAGGGACGCCTTCGTGGAGGACTTTCTAAGGGAAACTGGCTCGTATACACGTTACACATAGGGAAAACCACGAAAACGCCCATGCAACCAGCCCGTTCGCGGGACTCGAACCTCGGACCGAACTACCAGTGTTCAGCGTCTTTACCGCTCGGCCGCTGGTGGGCTGTGGGTGTGAAATTCGACTCGACACAAAGGACTCTGTCCGAAACTACAGTCACTTTGGGATGTTCCGTACACAGTCCTAAGCAGGCTGAACGACGTCGTGGTTCAGATACGTAAGTCATTGAACTCTGAACCTAAAGTCGTTGATTTCGACAGTCGGTGATTACTACGGCCATAGTACGTAGTGTATATTGGCCATAGTACATAGTGGCCATAGTACGTAGCGTACGTATTGTAAATAGTAATATAAATAGTATAAGACCTTGTATGAATAGTATGGTCCTTTTTGTATTTAGTGTTTGATAGTATTTTATTTGCTGAAAGTTACTCATTGCAATTATTGTTTATTTTGTTATTATAATGTAATGTTTATTATTGCATTGTTGCCTTAGTTGTAAGTTTGGCTTCCTGTCCAGGGATTGAATTGCCCGGGACGTGCAGTCCTTGGAAAGGAGGCAGTGTTACGGATTTCGTATTTATTTAGCTATTTATTTAGAATTGTAATTAAAATTGTTTTACTTTTCAGTGCAACGCAGACGATTTTTGAAGAGAAAGCTACGTCGGAAAAGTAAAAATACAAGAACGCGTGCATTCAATATATAGTCCAAAGGGGCAATTTGCCCAGAAGGACTATTAATTCTTTTTTGGCATTTTGCGTTGATTCATGAAAGAGTTGTTTGACTTTTCAAATTATTGCCGCCACATATTATCGCCCTGTATTATATTTAAAGATACTAGATAATGAAGAATCTTCATAAATATGTATATTTTACTCGCATTGTGAAAAAACAACAGTACCTAGAGCCATCGAATTTTGGATATTGAACGTTTTCATCCGAATATGGACATCTGGAAACCCAAATTTGAAATTTGTTTTATTATCGATTTCATATTTTGTAAACCTTTAACGATTTTCTGATTAACAAACTCAGAGATTTCAAAGCGAGCCAGGGCAACGTTGTACAGAAAAAACATTTTTGTCTCCAGCGCGCGAGACTGTGTATCGGAAATTTTAAAGATATGCTCATTTTAAAATTATTTTGCGACATTGCTGTTGAACTGAATTTTAATGGTTTAAGTGCGAAGAGCATAATATTTAATAAATAAAACTAACAGGCAAAATGTTAAAAAAAGCCCCTTTGGACGTAATTTAAAATCTGAAACCTTTCAGATTTTTTTCTTTTATTTTTTTTCGCAATAATTTGTGTAAAAATGCATACCAAATGCGCATTTTAAATAATCTTATCATTGGATAAGTAAATTGTAATTAAAGGTTTCGTAGGTCTGCTTTTCACTGCTTATTTTTTAAAATCTTGGAATAAAAATGGTCCAACAAGCCACATTCCATTTTCCACACTGATTTTTTATTACAAGTCCTTCTCACGAATGTGACCACAAAAATAATCCAATTTCCCGCAAATATGGCGTCAGCAATCGAATTAAGATTCGCTTAATTGTAAGACCTAGCATATTTTTATTATTTCTTTAAATGAGTTAGTTCGTGTTTTAATTTTCTTTTTGAGTACTTTCTGAATAAGATTACGTATACAGAAATGCATAGATTTCGCTTCGGAAGCATCATGCACGGTTGTCGACAAAATGTTTCTGTAGAATACTTTTCTAAGCCGGTTAAGAAAAAAAGCACTTCGTCACATAAAGGCTGACAGACATTCTCGCACTGTTCGTTGGTAGAGTGTCCGTCAGATGTTCTTGCTATCAAACTAACAGCATATAAATATCCAATTCTAAAACTGCCAGCGCTAAATGTGGTTTCTGCAAAATAACTAAACTATTTCATAAGCCCCTGTAAGTTAGCCAGATACACAGTGGAACACGATAACTAAAGCTGATTTTAAATTTAATAATGAAATTCGGGAAAACATTTGCTGTTATAACAATACATAGGTAATACTTTGGAACAAATGAAAGCGAGTATTTCTGATACGATTACCTGCCTTATGCGTCAAGCAGAAACGGTCATTTTTGAGCTTGCCTAACTTCGTAAAATTCCCTGAACACTGGTAGTTCGATCCGAGGTTCGAATCACGTGAGTGGGCTGGCTTTATGGGCATTTTCGTGGTTTTCTCCATGTGTAAAGTGTTAATATGAGCCAGTTTCCTTTATTAGGTCCTCCACTAAGGCATCTTTTCCTTCCGTGTAGTGCCTTAGGGCGGAACACGTAGATAATAATAATATTAAAATGGAAAGTGGTAGCTGTGTACAAAGAAAGAAACAAAAAAAAAAAGGAACAGGAAAAAAAATGCAGAAGGATTTCGCGAAACATATAAGTGCTTTATTTTTAATGTATCCTACCGATTTAATAATTAAAATTTGCATTGCTAGATAGTTTGCTAAATAGCCACTGCGAAATGGCAAAGTTTATGTAATTTTCTGACGTTTTCCTAAGCGAAAACAAATCGCTGTGTATATGAGGAGAACAACAGCGCAATAAAATTAAAGAAATTCCCATAAAATGTAAGTGTTTTATTTTTTAATGTGTTATATAATCCTTATTTAATAATTAAAATTTGCATTTTATTTTTTTTTCTTTGATATGTTGGCAATGTTTGCCTACTTACGATAAATATCGAAAATTCAGGAATATTTTTTTTAATCTAAAAAACCGCCAACTTGCAGCCGATAAGTAATGTTTGCTTTTTTATTTGTAAAAGACCGCCAGATCCTTCCAAGATGGTTGCGTTAATACGCAAGTACCAAATTAATTTCCGTTTTTTAAGGTTAAGGTAGGCAACTAGGATTTGAATCACTTACAAGTTTAAAATTTAAAACCTAACTATGTAACTCAGCTAACTCAAGGCTACTAATGTGATTTCTACCAAAAATAAGCTTAAGAATTCGCAGCTCAGAGTTTCAGGCAGGCAGAAACATAAGAGCTTTAAATTCACAGGGTACAGTGTACTAATAATTAAAATAAAATTAATAAAATAATTATAATGAAGATAAAAATTATAACTTGCTTTTAAATCATATACATTATAATTTTCCTTAGTTCCGTGGAATTCTTATGTCTCCATTATCAGAAATAAGATCATAGATGAATGGTAACTTCGCTGTGCATGAAACATTTTTTCAGGTTCTCAAAAGCACTTCTTTTTATTATTCATTGCTACCGATAATTTTTACATAACAGCGGCTAATGAGGTACATTAAACCTGTTAGTATTTTATATTTTAACATTAGAAATGCATAATTTATGAGATAATTTTTTTTATGTTTATTAAGGTATTACCTTTTTTCTCTTCATAAATAATTACGAAAAAAAAACAAGGAATATTTAGTTAACATATAACTTTCTTAAAAATGTTTTAACTGCACTCAGCGATTATTCAAGTAACTGCTTAATGTACTAAGTATATACTTTGACTTCAATTTGGAGAAAAAGGATGCCATCCTCTTTTTAATTTCTTTAGGTAGAAAAGAAAGCACGCATATGTGAAGACATAAATCATATGCTGTCAAGTTCACATGTCAATATGTATTCATAGGTGTACCTACAGCATTCTCGTCTGTGATTAGGAAACGAGGTTAATGGTATCAGCTTCTTTAATTCCTAATTACCGCCGTGAGTTCTAAATGCGAATAACCGTTAAAGGCTTAAGCTTTCAAGAGGCTCTCTCTGTTCATTTCTAAGCTCATCATCTGAGCACACTTGCCATTACATTGAATTGAGTACGCCTACTTTGTGTAGAATGGATAGCGATACCTTTTCATCTTGCTTTCTAATCTGTATTTATGAGCTCTTATAATGACTTTACATCGTTCTATCATCTCTAGGGGATTTCTATGCATTCATTTCTCATGACACTTTTATTATGTGAAAACTCTGTAACTTTGCTTCAGAAAACAGATTTGATTGTGTGCTTTAGTGCAAAGAATGTGACTTTGAAACTTGGGAAACAAAAGTATTAAAATATAAAAAAAAATCTCTAATTCAGACATAGTAGAAAGTCGTAATTTTTTTTCAAACTTATATGAATTATAAAATTAATGTTAAACATCCTCAGAGTTGTCTCATTCCCTTTCCGGTCAATTTTTGGCGTAATTGGAACTATACTCGACGCGTATTCGAGAGGTCCTGGGCTCGAGTCCTGGCAAGGACACTACAAATTTTTCACCTTCCTAGCTTCCAAAAAAAAACCTAATGTCCTAATGACGCAAGTGGCGCCCGAACTAAAAGCTGGTGGAAGATAATTCGTGAACACCAAGATTTGGCGATTGAGTCCCCTCCTCCCCAGTCGTCATTTAAATAGGTATATTCTAATATAAGGAATATTCTCCTTCCGTTCCGCATGCCTTCGACATACTCAACACGTATTCGAGAGGTCCAGGGTTCTAGTCCCGGCGAGGGCATAGTATTTTTTTCACGTCTCCTGCCTCAGAATAACCTAATGACTTTAATTAAAACTGTCTTCTTGAGTTATTTAATTGCAGTTATTTAATTTAATTTATTAAAGTTGTGTTTATTAACTCATAAAATATTGAAGATATAAGCAAACTTATGGCATTTATTGACGGAATAACTCATATATTTTCCTTTTCAAGTTTGAATATCTTTACTTTTGTAAATATCGTCTGCGCGTGTGGTTAATTTCATTTTCTAGCCTAAATATCTGTACTTTTCTAAATATCGTCTGCTTATTAATTGCATTTTTCTCTCTTTTATTTTTGGCAACTATTGCAATGTTATGTTTACTTTTGATGTGTTTGTTCTAGTACTTTTGTTATGCGATGTTTTATTCGATCGGATATTAAGGAGAATGCATAACACAACAGAAAGCACAGATTTTATGGTAGTTCATAGAAACGAAATCCATAATGCACCTGATATAACGCCGCTGGACTTTTTCCTTTGGGGATTTGTAAAGGACAACGTTTACAGAAGGAGAGTGTCGAACATTGATGACCTGAAAGCCAGAATTACAACCGTAATAGCCTCTGTGGATGCCGACATGCTTGCTGGTACCTGCCGTAAAATTGAATATCGACTTGATATTCTTCATGCGACGAAAGGGGCACACGTGGAAGTTCATTGACAAGGTCATGAAACTTTTTCAGTCTATCTAACCATTTATGTTATTAATTTTAATCTATCTTTATTATTTTATGAGTTATTAAACATCAAAATGGGTCCAGGACTTTATAAACATCCTGTATTTTGAACATCCTGTATTTAACTTATAGTTGCAGTAGGTAATTTGATGTTCTTCGGCCTAGGTTCTTATTCCTGAAGCTATAGTAGTTTTTATTCTATTTCAATTATATTTAAGTTCGTTTTGAAAATTAATCTCTTAATTTGCTTTTTGCTAATTAATCTTTTAATTTTTTTAGCTATGAAATCTTATACAATAGATTTCATAATACGAATATATATCGAATATATACCTGAAATATGCAGTTTATTCTAATTTAATAATTTAAGTGTTTCGTAATATATTTGCTCGTATTCGTTATATATATGGAAATTTATGAATCCTCCTATGCAACAAGTAGGTTAACTTTAATTGAATTGGGATCAAATTAAGAGTTTCCAGCGTCATTCGTGGATTTATTGCACATTCCAAGAAATATCTGACATTTCAAAACGCGCAGAATTTTTTTTTAATTCACGAAAACGGTCGTGGATATTCTTCTGTAAATTCTGAAAATTCTTCTGTAATAAAGCTGCTGTCTTAATTACAACTAATAATTTATATTAAAGTTGCAGAGTCATTAGAAATTTTTTGAAGTCAGAAAACTGAAGAATATGCAGCATCCTAGCCGGGATCAAATTCCGGACCTCACGAATACGCACCGGAAGTGCTTCCGGTTACGCCACGAAGACACGCGGAAAGGAGGGAGAAAAAGCCTTATAAAGTAAAAAATATAATAAGTAATTAAAAATCATTATTTGCGATATTTTTAGTTGAAATGAATAAATGGAAAATATTATGTATATTTTAACGTTTTTCATGAAAAATAAATAAATTGAACCTCAAAATTAATAACAAATATCACTTACAAAATAAAATGTGCTGAGACATTATTTAAAGACTATTCATAAAATGAATCATATTCAGTGGAATTCTACAGTTATGGCTAAGAAAAGGTGTTTCCTTACGCTTTAGAAGATCTTTATGGCATTTAATGCTTTTAAAAGTTGAGAGCTGTTAATAGCTTTTGTATCTTCAAATTAGTTTTAACATACAGAAATGGTAACCTGAAAATGACGTTCTCACGCACAGCCACAGTTTTTTAATACTTTCACATTTTTCTCTGAAAACATAATTCTCTCTTTTCTAAAAACACTTCTTAACTGTTCTTTAAAAGTAACTGTACTCAGTGCGTTTGTATATATGTGGCTTAGAGAATATTTTAAACGAACAATTGCGCTGCGAAAAACTGTGCTTAGAATCTAATAAGCTTGGAATATAGATAAGTATGCTCTAAGAAAAGGAATTATGTTAGTCCAAACACTTTCAGCAGTGAGAAACAGGTGAAAGTAAAAATTAGTATCTTCTGTTTCCATAAGTTCTGCTAACTTAAATGAAATACTAAATCATGTACAATGGGAATAAAACAATTCCCAATTTAAAGTGAGTTAGTATCCACAAATCATGGATAGTTGCAGAGACATTAGATTATTTCGGAAGCAGGAGACATGAAAAATGAGCAATGCTTTCGTGGGACACGATCCTGGACTTCTTGAATACGCGCCGAGTGTGCTACCGCTACTCCACAAAGGCATGCAGAAAAGAGGCAGAAAATATGCTCTCCCTTTTAAAAGGCGACTGGAGAATAGGGGATTCAATCGCCAAAATTTTCATGGTGAAGAATCGTCATCCATTACCTTTTAGTTCGGGTGCCACTATAGGGTCATTAAGTTATTTTGATGCTGTAGATGTGAACAATTAACAATGTCCTCGGCAGGACTCGAATTTGTACCTCTCGAATACGCGCCGAGTGTGTTACCGTTACCGCAGGAAGGCATGCAGAAAGGAGAGAGAAAATAATATATAATAAAACAATTGGTTAAGGTTTGAAAGAATTGTGGTGAAAGAATTATTTATTTTTTCCACTAATAGATTAAACATCTAGCCTTCTGAATATTTGTTATGCAAAAAGGCCTCAGAAAATCGCTTAGCTGAATAATAAAATAAGAATAATTTGCTATTTTTTACTGAAAACTTAATTTGTATTAAGAAATTGAAAAGTGTTTGTAAAATCAATAATTCTAAATGTTATTTCAAGGAAATAATACATTTATTTAAGTAATTTTTTATTCTTACTAAAATGAATTTAAAATTTAAGGCCATAACTTAAATAAACTAAGTAATTTAATGAAACAAGAAACAAAGCTGACTTTTCATATTCTGTTTGTTTTGTTAACCAAAATTCAACACTATCCATAAGGTAATTAATTTTACTTTAAAGTAACGGCTGCCCAAAACTAAGATGATGCCAAAACAAACCTAAATAAATAAATAAATTAATTAATAAAATCACTTAGATTTGTTAATGATAAATTAAAATCTAACTTTTAACTGTCCATTTTAAGGCTTAAATCAACATAGATATAGCTCGCAAAGTTATGGCCAAAGTTATGTTTGTCGCAAAGTTATGTTCCAAATTCGATCAATAGATATTCATCGAATTTGGAACTTTATTTGGTTTTGTTTTGGTTTTTTAAATTTTTCCTCAAATAACTTTGAAAATTTGGTTCCTTAAAACAGCTTTGAAATAAATATTTAATAATTCACTTGATTATAGAAACACTAGAGTCACATATCTTTGCAAGAATCATACGGAATCCTATCAGGAGATAATTTATACAAAGGGGTCCAAACTGCATGTGATTTCATTTTTTTGTTCCAAAGAATCAGAGTTTACACACTATAAGTTGAATTTTGTAAGTGCATGAGTGATTATTAACGGCCTCTAGTAGCATATTTTTTCAGTTTGCAGAGTGTTTCAGCGTACAAACTTTCAGGAAGGTTAGTATACACTTAGTCGATGAAAACACGTACATCAATGCGAGGTCGAAAGCTTTCCTGACGCGGTATTGACGACACAAAACACAAAAAAGGAAGGACGCGAATAGGGTGAGAACTATACTTATTATGTTTACTGCAGCGTAAAGCAAGAAATAAGATTAAATACATGGTTGGCAAAGTCCGCAGTTGCGACAATATATCTATTTTTTATGTTACAATTCCAAGATATAGAAAATGAATTTTTCCGTTTATAAAATACGGAGATTAAACGCCACAAGCACTCATCTAGCCCAGGATCATACGAATAACTGTATGTTTTTTACTAAAAAAGTAAGATTCTTTATTTGAAGTCTAGTATTGGCAGTTCGCCACATCATTTCCCCAAAATATAAAATTTTCTTTCATCTTCAAATACTGTAAATTTCTGAAAACTCTGAGGCATTTTACTACTTCCTTGTACAAAGTAAAGGTGTAACTGTAATCGGAATACATCGGATGCCTTATTTTAACGAAAATACCACTATAGAATGCAATTTAGCGATGTTTCTGCGTGACTTCTGTACGTACGGACAGAATAAAAAACTGTTTTTTTTTCCGAAACGTATTCTAAAATGGATATAAAGTGGATTCAGAAGAGATTTTTGCAACGTCTGTACGTACATACATATGTATATATCTCGTAAACTCAAAAACGAGTAGCCCAACACTTGTTTACTAAAACTGCCTATTTATAACATTTGTACTGCAATGCCTCAATACTTGTTTTATCTTAATTTCTTAATTAAGTTATTTAAAATATTTCATTTATTCATTAATGTTATTTAATATTATTCCTTTAATGGGTTTAGCATGGTATTTGGACAGACATAGTAAGGAAAAACATTTAGTTTTAGAATAACTGCTGAATTTTTATCACTAAATGTTTGAAAATTTCTTTCTCCCCAATACGTTTTTGAGTCACTATACCCTTGCTCCAATAAACACTTCTGCAACTTTCTAGAAATACGGTCTTTGGTCTGCCGAAAGACTGTTTCCGAAGACGACCCGAAATAGTGTCGCTAACTTTACTAGGATTCTCCAAATATCACCAATTCTTCGATAGCATTTTAGCCAAAATACATTACTGAAATTTCCGTCAATGTCCGCGGTTTTACCTGAGCTATCCTGATAATTACAACATCGAAGGGCACAAAGGTAAAAGCTCAAGACACCAGTATATGAAATTAACACGTATAAATGGCCACAAATTCCACTCTAAGTAAAATAACATAAAGATATTTAAATAAATAATTAAATAGAAACAAGATGTAACAGTAAAAAACGCATAAAAATTAAAATGCATGTAAATAAACGTAAATATTCACAAAATTTCAACATAAACAAAAAAATAAATAAAATAAAATAAAAACGCTTGAAAATATGCAACTACTACAAATATGCAGCAGTATCAGTAACGATTGAAAGCAGTGTACAGCAGGTAAGGGAGAACACATTATTTTGAAAATGATACTATAGGCTTGAAGTAAATGTATGCAGACATTGAATCAGTATTTAAAATAACCAGCAAAATTAACTAAAGGGCTGTGCTGCGATAGATTTTGTATTACCCATGGTACACCAAAGAGGGACCCTATCACACTTTTACCCAAATTAACGGTACTAAATTGAAGAACATTGTACTAATGAATGAATTGATGATAAAGAAGAGATTAGTTCAATATTACAGAAATTGATTTAATCTAACAAGTTGACTCAGAAACCTACACCGACAGAATAATAACTCGGCAAGAATGTGTAGCTGCTATTAGGGTTAACAACTGGTAGAAACTAGCAACGGACACTCACAGTAGCAAAAACACACTTTGTTTAACCTACACACTCCAACAATTTAATTACTCTCGTTCACCTTACCTCAGTTACATCCTGGCAAGAAAACGCGAGGGGAATAAAAGAATTCAGGAAAGGCTCGCAAGTTAAAATAACTGTTAGTTCAAATAAATAAAACCATGTACAGTTTAACATCACAAGACAAGATATCTTTAAAGATGCTGTAATTTTTTTTTTACTCTGTGGCAGCAATCTAGGCTGTTTCTTCATACTCATATGTAGACACAGTGCACCTTGATTATGTTATTTGTGAACTTAAAATTCTTAAACTTAGCCCAAGAACATTGCTCCTTTATAGGTGCCTTCACACTGCGATCTCTTTGATGACGAAACAACTTACACTTTTGAAAGAGAAGTCAGAAATTGTGCCATCATCATTAAGTGCATTATCATTTCCAGCTATGACCACACTTCTATAAAGCGCTATGAATAAAAGTTATAAAGTAAAATGGAATATTTCAATAACAAGAAACCCACTTTGTGAAATCCCTAACCCAAAGGCACATGCTATTGAATTTTTCCATTTAAAGCCTGGGAATGATTGTTTTACAGGTTACTTATACAGATTTTTGATTTTTTTCTAGTTCTATGTGGAGTATTGGTACCGATGTTATAGATGCAAACACATCAGAATCTATCAATCTTGAGCGGTAAATGTTTTTAAAAAATAATGATATGCTAGGGAGATGATTAAAACCTTTTGAAACGGTTGATAATTTTGAACTGCCTCTGATTTTAGTGTGTTTTTAGATTATTATTTTGTGCGCTTTATTCTGCATGTTTACAAGTCATTCTGTGTCTGGGCTGTGTGTTTCAACACATTCGTGAATATCCATAATTACTGCTAGAAATAAATAAATAAATAAATAAAAATTTAAAGTACTTATCACTACAGATGCTATACTTCTTAAGAAATTTTACGAGTCGCTGTATTTTACCATACAAAGTGTGATTCTTTAACACTTCTGTTCGTTAAAATCTCCCTAAGTTTGCTTCTGTTTCCCATAAATGAAACATTTCTATAGGAATAGTTTAAGAATAATGAAGGTTCCTTTCCCTAATGTCCAGAAATGCAGCGATGGCTATCTCTTACGGAAAACTATGAGTTTGTAAGTTGCATGTAATACGTTATTGATGCACATCAAACATGTTACAGATCGATATTTGTTTTAATTATTTAATATATTTTTTCAAATAAATTTATTTGGCCATTCAAAAATTTTTTATTTATTTATTTATTTATTCAAATAAATGTATTTTTTAAGTAATAAAATTTATTTAAATTAACATTTAGTTCAATTCAAATAGATTTTATTATTTATTTAATTTATCTGAATGTATTAACTTTATTTTATTAATTTTATTTACAAATTATTTTATTATTTTGTTTTGCTATTATCTAATTTTATAAGTTATTTAAAGTAATAAACATTTGAAATACCAACTAGATTCCATTTTACATCTCTCAGGAACTCCAGAGCTGTGGAACGTAATTCTTATATTTGAGACTTTAATTAGAGAGTACCACACTTTTAGAAAATTGTCGGCAGTGAGTATTATTCCCTCTTATCTTCTCAATTTCGCTCGTTAGCTAATATTGTTGCTCGGAAGGCTAAAGAATTGGATGACTGAAGCATCAAACAGAACTACTAGAACTGAATCTATGAAATATATCTCAAGTTCCTTATTGAGAGTCCTGTGCCAAGACTTAGAAAATGATTAGTTATTGTAAAGCAGCAGCATCAAGTACCCTTCATCTTCTGATTAGCGTCATAGAATGGATCTGTTACAGATTATATTCACATACTTGAATTTCCGAAGTATGCCGGCACTTTATCCTTGCTTTAATTCTGGTATCATTATTACTCTAATTAATGATTTCAGTCATGCAGATATTAAAAATAGAATACATGACGCTGTTTTCTAAGCAAATAAGTTACGGTGAGTAGTTCATACTTTTAACACAGAAATATTTTCCATTTAAAGTAGATTTTCTGAAAGAAATTCATACAGTCTTAATTTTATCATGACAATTCTAATCAGACGTAAGAGAAACAATCTAATTTCGTTTTATTATATCTATAAAAGAGGTTTACGTTTTAGTTATTTTCTTAGTCAAGGACTGAATTTACTCAATAAAAACTCAACAAATGTTGCAAAAATTTCAGAAATGTACTCAGTTTGTAATAGTTTTTCAAGCAGAACGAGAGGAAACTAGGAGAAAAAGAAATTTTAAGTAATCTCATAAATTGAAGAAATATATGTTACTATAAGACTAAAAATTAACTTTTACTTTAAAAAATTCTTTTTCATTAGACACTTTTATTCATTCATTCATTCAGCCAGACATAAATATATCTATACATACACAGAAACACACACACACGTGAAATACAATTTTATCATGTCCAAATTTATCTTTACATAACCCAATAATAATTAAATTACGAATTATTATATCGAATCAATTTAATCCATTTTTTCAGGTAATATGTGAAAAACAAGACTAATTAGTATTATCCAATAAAAAGTGATCGAGCGGTTTTCGATTTGAAGATCAAGGCGCTGTGTCATCGAATAGTGAATCAAGTGCTTTGCGCAAAGCGAATATCTTAGCGAATTTCTGCAATGCAGCATTTGATTTCAGGTGTAAATATTCAAAACTGTTTCTTATGGCTTTGAATCATCGTTTGGAAGAATCTGTGAAATGGCGAATCATTGGCCATTTAGAAGTAGGGCAGTAAATCATGGAAGCAGTAGCATATGTGAATATTTCACGACAGACAGTCTCTATGCTATGGGAACAATTTCAGATCTCTGGAATTGTTGTAAGGACACCTGAACAAGGTCGTAAGCGAACATCAACTACTTCTCAAGACTGATATCTGGTAACAATTTTCCTTTTTAACAAAAAGTCTACAGATCAAAAGTTAAGAATCTGAACTTGCAGCTGGATCAAAAGTTAAGAATCTGAACTCACTGGAGCTGTTGTACCACGGAAAACCACTCTAAATGTTCCAAGTAAAATCAGAACTAGACTGAATTTCTGTGGTGTTATGTTCTCTTTACTGATCAGTCAAGATTTAGTTTAACATCTGATTCTAAACGTACCTAAATCTGGAAAGATACAGGACAGAGAAAGTTTCTTATGAATATTATGAAACGCAGCCTTTTCGGCAATGCAATTGTTATGATATGAGAAGAATAAGGATCGATAGACAAATTCTCCTACACGTGTTCAACAGTGAATCTGAGACATCCCGGAGATACAGGAATGAGGTCTGAGAACATTTGTAAGACTTTGCAGAGAAGCATAAGGGTCTGACTTTTATTTATGGACAATAAGGCTTGTCCACTTCAAGCTTGTTGACGAATTCGTTGAAAGTGAAGATATTGAGCGAATACCGTGGCCAGAAAAATCTGCAATTCTTAAACCAATAGTTAGCTTAACGGAGATATTCTTCTTCTAGGCATGTAGATGCCCTGAGGACCGCATTGCTCGCGGAGTAGAACTTAATTCTCTAAAGTGAGGTTAACAACATTATTTCCAGAATAAAAACACATTGTGATATGTGTGTTCAAGTCAGGGAAGAATACGTCCCATTTTAAATATATAAGCTTTAAATTTTATGCGTTATTCCTTTTTGTCTGAACTCTCTTGAAACATATTATTACCATTTTATTATTTTTATTTTTTCTGCTGCAGCTGTATAAGATATACAGCGCTCTTTAAGTTTTTGCTTTGTATTTATGTGTCACGATGTTACGGATCATTTCCCTTAAATTCATAAAATTATACTTCAGAGTTTCCGAGAAATCCCAGATTTCATGAATTTGAAGCTAACTTTAGTGTCATTAGGGTATTGAAGATATATAAAGTTGTAGTTGCAGTTAATGATCGATTTCGACAGAATATATTTTATTTTTTGAGCAGCGCATTCTTAATATAAATTACACATTGCAATAGGCGCAGGTCAAAGAGTCATCCGGCCGTACTTGATGATCTTTGTTCCAGATCTACGTCATTACCTTATACAAAAATAATATGACATGTATTAATTTTTCAATGATGCAGTTCAGAGAGTTTTATAACTGGCAATTACTGTCTTAAGAAAGAAAACGCCGAATTAAAATGGCGTTTGAAGAATATTGTAAATTAAAATTTTGATTTACATGCTTTTTATCTTACATATTCACTCCCTTTAAAGAGGAAAGAGCTTAGTGACAGAAAAATCGTTAGACCAATAAACAGATGAACAGAAATATTATAATAGAAAATATAAATCTTAAAAGTTTGAACTATAGTGTATTTTTTATAGATTTTACGCATGCCCAGATAATTATAATTCTTGGGGAAGGTCGCTGAAACATTTCTTTAAATTTGAATCATACAGTATGAAAAATATAACTGTGTGTCAAATCAAAAGCAAACTGTTCGTGACGCAGTGGATTTTAAATTTTCAGAAGTGTTTTTATTTCAATTCAATTTTGTAAAATCAATTTAAATAAATTTAATAAATTTTTATAAATTTCGAGTTCATTTCTTTTAGTAGAAGTACCTTGTTTAAAAAGCAATATCTTACATCTGATAACTTCATTCAATGTTTTTCATATTTATTAATTTTATTGGTTGATTTAATTTTAATGAACCAACAAATTTTGACAATAGAATATGTTTAGAATATTTTCATTATTATGAAGTAATTTACTTATTAGCTAGATTGTTCCAAATTATCACCCTAGAGAAAGGGCTAATGAATTAATACTGTTTAAAAATTCTAACATACAGTGATATTTCTATATTGCATTTTAAATTTCATCTTACTACACTGCATCTTAAAAAATATAATACCCTTTTAATGCAATGATATCAAATTACAATTTTATGGTATTAGAAATTTAAATGTCTATACTATTTTCAATAATTTAAGTAATAAATTTACATTAGTTAAGGAATGTTATTAAATTTTAACGTATTAATAATTATATTTTTGGGGTTATTATTCAAATTATTATGTCAATAAGGTTGTGGGGGCTCCACATTTTTATTTGACAGTTAAATGTGGGGGAACCTCTTATAGCGATAAATGAATAATCGCTTGAATGTGTGAACAGAGACGTAAGACTCACGAAGGGTTAATTACCCTTTATTTCTCCAAATAAGGATTAAGACAGTCGGCTCCTATCTCAGAGCGCACAGCAAAGCCTCCGCTTTGGGCTTGAACTTAAAGTAATAAGAATTAAAGCTTAACTAATGCCTAACTAAAAATATATAGCCGAAGCTATCATGATTCTAAGTTCCCTAAATCTCAGTTAAGTAGGCGAAGCCTGAAATACGGCCGAGCGTAGTAATAGCTTAGAGAGAGACGTAGCCCTAAGGCAAACGCGAGCTAGTCAGAAACAGGAAATTATAAACTGAAATTAGAAGAGACAGGAAAGTGTGACAAACTTAAAGTAACTGTTATAAACGTAGGACAAACCTTACAATGTAAATATGAAAAATGACTGAAATGATTTCTAATGTTAGTATAGAAATGATATAGTTTTGAGCATAAATATAGAAAATACTGAATGTTGTGATATTGAATAATGTTATAATGAATATAAAATTAAGACATATTTAGGAATTGTGAAATTATAATAAAATTAATTATGGTTAAAGTAGTTTAAAAGAGAAATGTTTAAAAAAGTAATTCGAAATAATTTTGAACGAATGCTGTTAAGTACATAATAAATACAGGGTGGTCATATGAATATGTCCGTGATATATAGTACCCTAGAGGCCAATACGCTCACCCAATCGAAATGAAATTTCAAATATTTTTATTTGAAGGAATGTCTTTGAGGTTGAGGATTTAAAACAATAGACTTCTGGCGGTTACAGTTACAATGAAAATATTTCAAAATTTTAGGAATGGCAAAGTCCACTTTTTCCTGCGAAAACTGCTCAGCGCATTAGGTTGCAACGACACACGTATGACGGAAATTATCGACGTAAAACATTTGCAATGAAGAGCATTGCAAAGAACCAATGACAACAGGAAGAGAGAAAAAAATCTTTTATTGGAATTACAAGTTTTCAACGTGCCCACCTTCGCGTTCAATAACGTATTGCATGTGGAGAGGTTGTGATAGCAATGACAAGCAACATCTCAGAAGGAATCTGTATAACGTCATGCTTTATGGGTAAATTTTATTTCATTGTAACTGTAACCGTCAAAGCTCTACTGTTTTAAATCATCACTATCTCGCGCGTATATCTTCAAATAACAATATTTGAAATTTAATTTCGATTAGTTGAGCGGATAGGCGGTTGGAGAAGTTTATTTCTGACCAACCTGTTTATACATCATATCTGTGCTACATATTTACACACAAAATTTTATTATATATGTATTATTTATTTTCTTCTTCCTTTTACTGTAGTTCTGTTGCAAAGTTACAGGGAATGAATCGATCTTGAAACTTTGTACACTTGTAATTCGAATAAAAGTTTTTTTTCTCCCGTGGTTATTGTCATTGGTCCTATTACAATGCTTAATAAAATAAATAAGATCAAATTACATAGACTATATTTTATGAAAAGAACTAAATGTAAAATATCTTCATCAGGAAACAATAAATACTAAAATTAAAATTTAAAAAATTGCGTAAACATAAAAAGAAATTTCCTAAGTAAATAAACGAATCTCAAGAAGTAAATGTTAGCAAAAAAGTAGCCTATTAAGTATCCATCTGCATAAATTATTTTACGATTTATCCATATTTAACGAGTTTTTTTTTTTTCAATCTCTTTTACTCCGACCTGATTGCAGTCGCTTTTTCCTTTTCTGTGATAACAAAAGTTCTGTTAGGATTTGCTCTGTGAAAGCTATGTAAAATTGTTAGGAAGGCTCTATGAATTGACCAGTATTTAACAAAATATAAATAAACATTGGGGCTGAATATCACCTTTCTGAGATGACTGATTCTACAGAAAACCAAAATCATCTGCAGCCACCTCTGTACAACGATGCTTTAGAACTTAAGTTTTCTTCTTTCTTTCTCCCCTCCACCCAAAGCAATATGTTTTCTCCTCACGTTGTTTCCTCTGCGGGATTTTCGTTCAGGTTGCTTTTGCTGCAATTTTTTCAGTGGACACTACGTAATCACAGATTTTTCATGAATAAAAATACTCAAGACGCCAAAAATCTCTTTTATATTGACAACAATGTAATTATTGGGTATTTTATTACTTTTGTAATAAAAGGTTGAGATTTGCTCCTAACCCCTGGGGGGGTAAAACACGCATCCATATAAGGAATGCCTTTAAAATGATATAACTGGTTGTGTTTTTTAATCGAAAAGCGCCATAGCTACTTAACCGCTTTAACCTTTTATAACAATGAAGTTTTACCGATTAGTAGTTTACTAATCTTAGAAGAATATCTAACTGTATCTATTTATTAAATTTTCAAACAAGTCTCTCGTAACACTATCCGAGGACTAACTATAGGGAAATGAAAAGTTTCACAAATTGAAGCATTAAACTATAATGAGCAATTTCATGAACTGCTTTCTGTGATCCACCGACAATTTTCTTTCATGTTTCATTAAAACATTCAAAATAAAAACTAGAATAATTCAAAACTAAAACTAGAATAATTCAAAACTGAAACTAGAATAATTCTATCCTAATTTACCTAACAGAAGGCACTGTAAATTGCATTTTCAAATCCGTATAATTTATTTGTATCATCAACAACTTTTTAAACAAGAATATTGTAAAAACCTTATTTTATTCTAACCAATTATTTTTAGTTTCAGAAACTTTCCTTTCCCTTCTGATTTCAATTTCCTGCCATAATGTCAATTTTAATGATGTAGTATACAAATCTAAGTGAGTTCGGAATCAGTATTTAAGGAGCGGTTTTAAGAGTTTCTAGTAGGAGAGTTAGTTTCTAATTTATGCCTCGCGTGTTTGAAGTAGCTTTGTACGTGAATAGTTGGTGCTTAGCCACTCCCTTTAGATTATACTGGTTACTGCAGCCGATTTAGCGGTTTTGATAACGAAGGAGCCGGTCGTGTAGTCAGTATTACTTTATTGTTATTATAAATCTTGCCTTTTTCTCTTAAGTTACTGAGTCACAAGTGGTGGCAGATTTGTGAGCACCGAGTGAGCGCATTCTGTTAAGGTCAAATAAAAGTGTTATTTAAACCTTCTTCTACAGTCATTTGTTCTTCCAAGACCTAGCGAGAATTCGCTTTTTAGGTTTTTTCACTGGGGTCTACACTATATGATTCCAAAACATACTATAAGACTGTACAGTGTTATTAAATTTAATTATGGACCTGTTGGGGAATTTTCTAACAAATAAAACTTGCTTGTAATAACAAGTAATCAATGATTAAAATATTTAACAGGAAAGACGTCAAATAATGCAAATGGAGAATAAGCAAAAGCAAATTAAAAGGTTAAGTACATGTATCATACCTCAGCAACCTTCGTTACATCATTTTATAAACAAAAGTTCATTGAAGACAACTTGATTCCAGCTCATCCATCCAGCAACGAACTATAACGCTGCGACGAACAGTAACGTCATCTGCTTGCTTTAGACTAGTGAACTCCAGAAATTAACATTAGATTTGTCCCTTTTAAAGCGATTTAGGGACGAAAATAGTAAATCTATTCTTAAGCAAAATCATATGAAAACATTTTTATTATTTTTAAGTTCTCAATTGCCAAAATTAAATTGCAAATCCTTCATTTTCATCAGAATAACTTCCACATCACTAGGCTTTGAACTCGTTGTCATAGTTAGATGCTGCAAGTGCGGGTTGGTTTATTTGATTACGGCTAAGCGCTTGAGGGCTATCTGCCTAAGGGAAAGGATGCTTTCGTGGAGGAATTTCGTGAGGAAACTGGCTCGTCTACACGTTACACATGGGAAAAAACATGAAAACGCCCTTTCGCGGGAATCGAACCTCGGACCGAAATAGCAGTGTTCAGCGGCTTTACCGCTCTGCCGCTGGTGGACCTATTGACCTAGTGAAATGAAATACAAAGAGCGTATTAAAAGGCTTTAATAAATTACTGCACATAAAACTTCTTCAACATGTGAAAAAACATAAATTTTGTAGATATTTATTAAAAAGTTCTGTACGTTTATATTTTGCTATACATAGCATTTTTTATTGAAAGTTATGATTCTAGTTGAGTTATCAGCAAGTAAAAGAAATTATTTTCGATGGTGGAAAACATAGATAAATGATTACAGACTGACGGTGCTTGGTACAAAAATATTATAACAATCATTATGGTAGTTAACCCTTTTTTATTGCATAAGTTTTAACACCAACACAATTACATCGGCAAAATCTGACCACCTATTCCTAATCAAATATACCTCAGCCTTATTTTTAAACATCATTTCTACAGTATATTAGATGAAAAATAAGATAATCGGCCACATGTTTACAGAGCAAAAAGCGAAGAATTCATAATTTCCAAAGAAAGGTTATGTGTAAATTAAAACATATTTTTTTCTGATTGGCTAGTTTTAAACTTCTGTCTGTACAGTTTAGTGTTATTAGTTTAGTAAAGTCTGTATGATTTGTTGAAAAGTGATGCAACTTCCTGCGTCATTAGCCTTATATGTGATTCGTATGAAAATAATTAATTTTGAAATCACACCGTTTAGAGCAATTTATTATGAGAAGTTGCTATTTTGAGGACAGGAAGGGTAAATAAACAAGTAAAAAAGAAAAAGAAAAGAAAAACTGCAAATTAATGTTATTATTTTATCTTAGCGTTTTTTTCCTTTTAACTTAGATATTTAGAATTTTTTAACGGAAGGAAAACAATAAATTAAATTTTCATTTTAAAGTAGAATTTTTCAGCTTTGTCTAAATTGTGAAATCATCTATAACATATATCATGGGGAATAAAAACTTTCGGAAAAGAATGTGAATATTTATGATAAACTTTTTAATATTTGATTTATAATGTACTTCAAAAAACTTTAAATAGCAATAAATATATTTAAATAATGTTTAAATTTAATTAAAATAGAATATCATTTCTGTTATGAACGGTGCATGTGTAGTAAACTAAAAGCACTAGTTTTAGGAATAAAATTCCATAATATTTAGCTAACTAGTTAATTTACTTACTTTTAGGTTTTAAATTTATTTCAAGATTTTTAAAATTTTTATTTTTAAATAATATAAACAATGCTGTACAAGAAATTGCATAAAAAATGGCATAAAACTAGAAGCTAAAGGAAGTAGATCTAGAAAAAGAAAAGGCGAAGTTTTCTATTAAAATATTACCCAGAATTTTTTAATTAACTTATTTATTTTTGCTTTTTTCTAAAGCATCAGGAAATAAAAATGTGGTTTGATTCTAGTGTGAAACATTTGCACATTTCTGTAGAATATAATTCTAAAAAGACTTTATAAAATTTCTAATTAATTTTGCAAAGTAATATTTCTAAAGAATTCTGTTCTATGTTCTGTACAAGCTTTATAAAATTTTTATTGTATGAAGAGTTTTATCTAAGACTACACAGCTCTAGAATCTTCTACAAAAAACTTTTGTGAGGAACCAATCACCAATGTAAAATGGAAATGTTAAAAAACAAATTTTAATAAAATAAAAGGCTAAATATAGCAAACATTAGCAATAGTCGCTTGCCTACAAACAACTGTTAGCGAGATTAAAATAATAAAAATATGAAAATTAGCAATGCAGAATAACTACTAAAAAATTGGCAAATTGAGTTGAAGTTGGTGTAAATACGGAGATGGTGTAAAATAATTTAAACGCTCCATACTGTAGTTTCGGATGTCAAATATGACCTTCTACTTCAGCTACGAAATATTCTTGCTTACGTAATCGTAAAAATATTGTTGCTTATTGAATATTAGAAAACACATTTCCTTCGTAGCAGAAGAGGGCAGTTCTGTTTGGTCTTCTGAACTACAATCCTGCATATTTAACTTACTTTAGAGCAGCTCCTGTAACTAGTTTTATTTTCTTTGTTTAGCATTTAATCTAAACCAGTCTTCTTTAAAAAATTTACTTTCAATTCCTGTAGTCTAAGAATTATTACCTCACGATACATACGAGGAAGTAAGCTGTAAATATAATAATTCAGTAATAATTTTAAGACATTTTATAGAAATTGATACTGTTTCTATTAAACTGATTATTTTGTCTACGCATACAAGTATTCTTCGTTTATTTGGTTTCTCTTATCATCACAGAACATCAAATTTAAGACACTTGTAACAATTTTCCTGAAGAAGCTTACAGAAGATACTTCGGTACAGTATATGCGGTGCAGTTTAGCATGTAAAAACAATACTAACCCTATCTCCCCCCTTAATCTTCTACTTAAAAACAAGTTTTCAGCTCAACTTAATTTTCTTGAAAATGACATGTTATTTTCTTTGGCTTCCTTTCCTAATCTGCTCATAACATTTGAAAATACTTTGAGAGTAACAAAAATTGAAAAGTTAACACTTGAACAATAAGCTCAAGACAAAGCAGGGTTTTTTTTCCTCCTAAGAGCTATATCTACGAGTGCATAAATGTATTTTTTAAACTCTTTTCACCCACAGATTCAAAATGAATAGAATTTTATAAATTATCAGTCAGATAATATAATTTTCAAAAATTCCATTTACTATAACGTAGCACAATATAGTTTTTCGCGAAACGTTCTGCTTAGTCTTCAAACAAAATAATCTGATTTTAAAAGACATTACAAAGAAGTATTTGCTCTCCAGTTTCTTTTTAATTCCTTGAAACAGCTAAATTGAATCACTTTCAATAAACTAATTTGTCTTTAAAACAGACACTCAGATGGTAAATGCAAATAGGTTCATTGAAGCCGGGGAAAAGAACAAATCAACAGTGCTGCTGCCAAGAGTTAAACCACGTACGTATCTTCGACTTTTCCCAGCTAGGCGACCTCTTTTCTTACACCACGAGAAGACGCGTGGATACGCGAGAAAGTTATTTACTTTCTTCACTACTTAACTGAGGACATATAAGTTATCATCCATTTCATTTTTTTGACTCCATTATAGAGACCTTTATACATTTTGAATCAGGAGATACGAAAAATAAACTTACATTTTTATGAATATTTTAACAGAATTATTACTGATCATGCTTCTTACAAAGAATTCTATTTTAAATAATATTTGCATGTTCATAGTAAATTAGTAATTACAGAATGAATAAATAATATTAATATGAAAATCTATGCCTTTGCTTTCTTCTGAAAAACTGGATTTCCTATTCAG
The DNA here is from genome assembly GCA_000611955.2 of Stegodyphus mimosarum. Lineage (NCBI taxonomy): Eukaryota > Metazoa > Arthropoda > Arachnida > Araneae > Eresidae > Stegodyphus > Stegodyphus mimosarum. The sequence goes on along the minus strand of KK115862.1, from coordinate 17,903 downwards.
AAAGCCCTACTATTTTTTTCTTTTACCCAAATAATGAATAGTGCTTTTACATTGAAAATGTAACTAACAGCACTGTTTACACTGAAGCAAGAATCTCTTATCTCTTTCGGATGAAATAATAAAATTTACGAATTCGGGCGCAATACATCCTCTAAATTAGTACGACATTTATGTACTTAAATTGAAAGTAATATGTAAGTGTGAACATAGATTGCACGCTATTACTCTAAGTGTGCATTTAGTCAAACTAAAACTGTTCTTTTAATTCAATGCTTTTACGAAATTTAAATACATAATCCACAGAACATTAAATCATGGCGCTAAAACAATATTCTTCTATAAATAGGAGCAAGGAATGTGTCAGATTATAAGATATAGCTTTTTCGGGCCACATAAACTAAGCTAGATCCTACCAATGAACTTGGCGAATTTTCGCACAGGCGTAAGTAATACCAGCGCAGAAGAAGGGTGAAAGTAATCCTTTAGTAAGTAAGAACAGAAGAGCATGTACTTCATGCTATTCATGCTTCATGCATTCAATTCATTCTTTACAATCACTCCGACTACTTCTGAAGGAACTCAAATGTTAGTATACAAATCAATTCAAGTGTAAACGGAGTAGTGCTGGATTAGCACGTTAAGTTACGGCTATCTTAGGTTGACTCAACAAACCTAACAGGCGTGACGATTTTTCCAAATGGCCAAAGGGCGTAGTACCATAACAGCAAGGTCAGAAACGAAACTTGCGCTGGCTAGCAAAACCAAGCTCTGCCTCAACTCAAGAATCACCCGCTTAAACTCTCACTTCACTTAACTTTAAATTTACATTCTGGCAAGGAAATGCGAGAGGAGGTTGAGACGTTTAAGAACGATAACAAAAATTTAAATAATGTGCTACTTTTAACTAGAGGAAACCCTACAAGATTAATTTCAAATTAAAATACCTAATTAATAAATTTCTACATTCAACTTATAATTTGTTTCTGCGGTGGCTAAAAAGATAGTATTGTACAGAAAATATCTCCTGAATAATAAAAAATATGTTTATAGGTCACTCTGAAATTTTTCAGGTAAACGTAGGTTTTTAAAGTTATACTTGAGAAATTTTAGAAGTGTTCAAAGCAGTCTCCTCCAGCATCAATGCACTTGTGTAGGCGAAGTTTCTAAACATTGAATGCCTCAAGCAATTCATTTCTTGGGATCCATGAAAAAAATGCATTCATAGCCTCATCAATCTCATCTTCGGGATGAAAACAACGTGCACTTAAGTTTTTTTTTAGATTAACCATTATTTTATTACACACATTTTTAATTCTTTTTTCAGATTTTAGTAGTCAAAAGTCACACGTGACTAGATTGGGTGAATAGGGTGGATATTCCATCATTTTGATGTGTATTTTATAAGGTATTTCTCCCGCCTTCTTAGCATGCCTTCGTGGTGTAGTGATCAGCACACTCGGTAAGCATTTGAGAGGTCCGAGGTTCGAGTTCCGGTGAGGGAATTGCTGATTTTTTATGACCCTCGGATAAAACAAACTAATAACTCTACAGTGGCTCCCGAACTAAAAAGGTGGTGAATGATGATTCTTCACCACCAGAATTTGGCGATTGGGTCCCCTACTCCCCAGTCGCCCTTTAAAAGGGAAAATATATATAACATATTTCTCCCGCCTTCTTAGCATTTCCTCGTGGTGTAGTGGTCAACACGCTCGGCGTGTATTCGAGAGGTCTGTGATTCGAGTCCCGGTGAAGGTATTGCTCATTTTCCTTCTTTCCTGCTTCTAAATAACCTAATGTCTCTACAATTTGTTCAAGAAACTCAACTGTCAAGATTTCTGAATGAGAATGCATTGAGCAAGAGTCCTCTAACATTCATTTCTGGAAGAATTTCTGGAAGACACTCAGTGGTGTACCAGTTAGTTGCGACTGACTTGTGTCCTTCCAGCTTGATGGTTTTGACCAGTCCTGTAATCTGAAGAAAACACCATACATTACTTTTTTCATGGCACGTTGTCAACACTGTGGTCGTAGGCTCATCTTCAAAGACCCGAACTTTACTTTCCTGACATGTTGGTAAGTCAAAAAATAGTATGTATATTTCACCGTCAGTTATGCTTTTAAAAATAGTGCAATGGCCACCATTTTTAAGTAATCTGAGTATTTCTTTACTGATTCTGACACGCTCCTCGTTATGGTACTCAATTAAATTATAGGGAACCCAAAGGCAAACTGTTTCTTTTTTTTTTCGCATGCAATTCTTGATGAATAATTTTGTGTACGGCAGCGGATCCAATGTTAAGTTCCATCTGTATCATTTGGTAGGTTCAGCTATTATCATCAATTAACATTTTCGATATGACAGACACATTACCCGGGATTACTGCTGACAATGTCCTTCCTGTGGGTTCTTTATCTTAAAGAGAGTTGCGATTTCTGCGAAATTCTGTAAGCTGAAATTCTGTATTTTTGGCTAGAATGTAGTAGCACGAGATGGCCCTCATTTTCAAATACTAACCACAGACGATGAACGCATTGTCCTTGATTTAATCTCATTTTAAAATCATAGAAAATCATAGCGCGATAATGTTCTCGCGTCCACTCCATTCTTCTTTCTACCTAAAATTTATTCTACGCTAAATTACTTATAATTGGCCAAAAAAAATCGTCTTCTAAGCTACAATATTTCATAATTTCACATCTAACCGTTAATTGTTTTCTGCCACTCATCGTCTGCGCGAATCTCAAAAATAGCAATGGCAAATAAAATCTATGAGTTATTCAGGAAACCTTTTTAGTCATACTATTTGGCTTTGAACAAAAACAAAAAATAATAATAATAACAATAATCTGAAGGGTTTCAGATTTTAAATTACGTCTAAAGGGGCGTTTTTTAACTTTTTGTGTGTAACCTTTATTTATTAAATACCATGTTCTTCCCACTTAAACCATAAAATTCCGTTCAACAGCAATATCGCAAAATAATTTTAAAATGAGTCTATCTTTACAATTTCCGATACACAGTTCTGTGCGCTCGAGATATTTTTTTCCCGTAGAGTGTTTCCATTGCTCGCTTTTAAGTGGTTGGGTTTGTTCATCAAAAATTCGTTAAAGGTTTGCAAAATATGAAATAGGTAATAAAACAAATTCCAAATTCGGGCTTTCATATGTGCATATTCGGGTGGAAACGTACGCTATTCAAAATTGGATGGCTCTAAGTACCGTTGTTTATCACATTGGAAGAAATATACATACATTTATGTAGATTCTTCATTATTTAATATCGTTAAATATAATACAGGTCTGCAATATTTTGTGGTAACAGTTTGAAAAGTGAATCAGACTTTTAATGGTTCCAACGCAAAATCGCAAAACGAAAACAATAGTCCTTCAGGGACAAAGCCCCTTTAGACTGAAAAGAACCACGCCTTGCCAAGCGCCTTATTGTTGGCTTAGGGATACCTTGGTTATTATTTCTCAATACCTTACGATATCTTTTGTCACCCCATTTACCAAGATTTTTCTTTGCCTTCTTTACTACTGCCAGGCATTTCTGCAAGTAAGCAAGCTCCTATAAAATGAACTGTATTTTTGAATTTTTCGCAGCGAATCCTCAGCGAAGGATTTTTGGCTAGAAACATAATTCATTTTTGTTTCGCTATTTTTCTCGTAGCTATAAAAATTTATCTACCTTTTTCTCTTAAGTTAATTTTCTTACTACCTTTTTCAAGTTTCAGAATCATTTATATTCTTCTCGAAATCCAGTTGGAGTCTATGTAAGTGCAAATTACACCTTTGCTGAAAATCTGATCAAGCCTTAGCAAGAAAACATTGAAATGATTGGAAAAGAGGAATATAGAACACAACTGAATTATATGTTCGAGTTACCAGGGACTCCAGCAACTTTACCACTTGGCCGCTAGTGCGTCTAAAGTTGCTTCGGAAGTTTATCCATTGTTGATAATTTCGCCATTGGTGATATAAAAATCCGTTTTAAACACACCTTTAGAAGTCTATTTAACATTGAGCTAAATGACAATTTCGCTAAATTGGCGAAATATCGCCAAGCTGGCGATTGTTTTGGAGACCAATTTTTGTCGTCAGAAATATGCCTTCTAGTAATCTCTAGAAATGGAAGGTAGTAGAGATTTCTCGGCAGCCGAGAGAAAACTATATATGACCGGAAAGAGAATTAGTTCTCAGTTTTTCAGTTTAGAGTAACTTCGCTATGCTGAGAGATCTCAGTGGAAGCTTCACTTTTTAGATGCTTAGAAAGTCCTCCACGAAAGGCATCCTTCCTTTTAGGAAGATAGCCTTCGTGTGCTTTGCCATAATTGAATAACCTAACCTAATCCACTTTTTAGATGCGCTTTGCATTGCTTTGTGTTAACGTTGTTTTAGGTGATAGTTGCTGATTGTACTTTGTTATTCTGAGAAAGTCTGTACGAGTATTTTTGTGGAAAGCTCCAGAATTGTAAAGGATTTCCAGAACTGTTAGTAAAGTAAATATTATCCAGCTATCATAGATTCCAGAATTGTTAGTAAAGTACATTTTATCAAGCTATCATCGGTTCTATGTGCATTCAGTCTATTACAAACCCGCACGCATGCAAGAATATGATATTTCATATAATTTAATCTATATAATTTCATATAATTTAACTTCTTTCTTCTTTTTGTCTTAGGCCAAACTTCAGACTGATGGTGTCTTGTGAAAAATCCTTATGTAGTTTAAAGAGCACAGACACGAATCGTTTTTAAACACGTAAGATGATTTCGATGATGTATTTATCATCCACATAAAGTCTTGCATTGGTAAAGTAAAATCTGAAGACTCGGTCCTGTCTGCAGAACTAACGGGTAAAATAAACAAAAAGGATCCAGGAACAACTTTTGGATTTGCATAAAATATAAAATTCTTATTTAATTTCCACTTACCATCGCGCATATAAAATTTCCAGTATGTTGTCATTCGTTAAAGCACGAGATATTTATTTTTTTTAATTTAATCAATCTGCTGTCGAGTAATGGAGTGAAAAATATAAAGGCATTAAACACTTTTCTTAAAATTTTAAATTTTTAAAAATTTTTTAATAATGTTCTTAATGGATATAAATTAAAATAAGCTTACTTTAAAAGCTATACAATGATAATTTTCATAAACAACTGCAGCTGTGTTGTTATTAACCAAATGAAGATGTTTCTAACATCGTATGTTATGTAACTGGTACATAATGTTTTCAAACATTTTTATGAAGTTTACTTTTTTAAATTGCCCACCAAGACTTTTAGTAGCAAGCTGTTTATCGATAAATAGGCTTTGAAGAATAATAAAGATATACTTTACAAAATTTAACCTAAATTTTAGATTTCAAAGTAGCTCAATTTCTCTTTCATATAATATTTCTCAGTCTGTGAGAACTACATGTACATGACACACAAATCTAGGTTTCTGGAATTCTAAGCAACTGCTCTCAGCGAAGAAAAATAAGCACTTTGATAGAAGGGTAAACTTTTTACCTTTAAGAAAAATGTTAAATTCCTGCGCAGAGCATTGGCCCTTCTCCAAGGACCGAGAGAAATGAAATACATTCTTCAATCTCGACTCTGGGCACAAAGAAATCGCATTTTTCAATTGCTTTGGACAAGAGGAACTCTGCCATTTTGCTATACCGTAAATCAAATAAGGACGGAGAGAACCTCCAGCCAACGACATGTGCCAGCGACAGGTGGGCCAATCGAATTAGCTCAAACGCTCCAGCACTAAAAGCTTCCTCCAAACCTCTTCTTACACACTGAAGCTAAACATCGAAAGAAAAAATGATAAACATTTGTTTTCAAGTTATAGGAAGACAAAACAATATGACGAAAGGTGATGGACTTTACATTAAATTATAATTCTTGAAACTTCTAAAATCGCGAATTTTTTTACAGAAACTTATAAAACGTAATCATCTTTAGGGAGGGTAAACTTCCTTTATTTACTTTTACAAGCCTTTCGTGGAAATGCATTTCTAGTTAAGAAACGCTCTTTCTTCAAGAAAGCAAATATTTATATATATATATGAACGTATTTCTTCCAATTAAAGACGAGTTCGTAATTCCCATAAAAAGAAGTATTCCGAAAGGGAAAAAATGACGTATTTTTCCCACTTAAAGACAGTTTCTTGATTCTCTTAAAGAAGTATTGTGAAAGCAAAAAGAAAAAAAAAAGAATGAGTAAAGTGTACATTTTTGCAAACTAAGTTTTATTCAAAACTTACAGTTTTTATTTAAAACAAAGTTACCAGCGAAAAAAAAAACAGATTTGTGATCTGAATTTAGTGTTTAATCTACTGTCCTCACAGATTTATACACTTTTTGTATATTATACCTTCATTGTTCATTATAGAATTAAGATGTGCAAGGGACGCAAATAAAAAATGAAATGACTATCAGCTGGTTTTATTGAAAACGCAAATTAACTAACCTCATTAATTTTTCAGAAACCTTCCAAGTTAACTTTAAGAAAGGTTGACATTTAATTAGTCTTTTCACAACTTCACTTGATTTACATTTGTACAAAATGTTTTGTGTTTTTAAAACAAATTAAGTTAAAGATGACTTTTTGATGAAATCATATACCAAAAAAAGAAGAAGAAGAAATATGCTTCTTGCATGCATAATATGATACGCGTAAGAAGCATATTTAAACTGCTTTATTGCTACACTCCTGTTAAAAAAATAAGCGACAAAGGCAAAACATGAAATAAACAAAAACTATTTAACGGTTACTCATGGGAATTGATCCAACAGTTTATGGTGTGGCATTGTTAGACAACGCAGCAAACAATAAAGCAAATGCTTACGAAAACACGTACATTACGATAATCACATCACGGAAGACCAAATGTTGTAAATTAATCAGGCATTTGAGAAGAAGAAAATGTTATTTTTAACTTAACTTCTGGTAACCCTAGAAATGCCAAGGTGCGCGCGCAACAACCATACCAACTACATCAACCATTCCAAATACGTCAATCACACCCAATTAATACATCCCATGATACAGTTAATCCTTACTTCTTTTTAAGCTTTCGTATGTGCTTGTATGCAAACATTAATGTATCTGTCGCTTTATATTATTTAGTTATAGCTGAATAAATATGATTTGTGCTTAAGTATGCATCCTATCATTAATGGATACATCCCTCACACCAATGAAGTTTCGGAGATTTAACTGCTGCTGCTGGGTGCACAAAAGGTAAGCTAAATTTTGCTATCTTTATTCTTCATAGATTATGAGACTGAATGTTGTAAATCCCGAAACTAAAATTTAACCTGTGCATATAATATATAAACTTTTTGAAACTGCTAAATAAGAATTAATAATGGCACAGTCAAGTCTTAAAGATTGTATGCAAATAACGAAACTGAATTCCGAAAATTATGCTACTTGGAAATTCAAGATTCAAATGCTTTTAATGCGTGATGGGTTAGATGATCTTCTTTATTCTCCCCCACCTTCTAAACCCGATGATGAATTTTTAAAGAGGGATAAACAAGCACGAGCTATAATAAATCTATGCATTGACGACTCTCAGATTATTCATGTTAGAGATGAAACGACTACTGCCGGTACATGGCAGAAATTAAAGTCAATTCATGAGCGCTCCAATTTGAGCAGCAAATTATATCTTCTGAGAAAATTATATTCTATAAAAATGGCTGAACATGGTGATATGATCGCACACATCACTCATATGATGGACTTAGTCGAAAGACTCAAAGCTATTGGTGAGAACATTCCGGATCAGCATGTAGCCGCACTTATGTTAGTTTCAATTCCGGAATCATACAATAATCTTATAACTGCCATTGAAGCTAGAGAGGAAACTCTTATAACTACAGATCTTGTAAAAACGAAACTCACTGACGAATATAACAGAAGACTAGAACAACAAGCAGATCGAAGCTCTAATTCTTCAACGGCGTTTAAATCTGCAATAAATGCTAGAAATTATGATAATAGTAGACAAAAGAAATTCTGTACCTTTTGTAAACGCAGTGGTCATACTCGTGAGCGTTGTTTTAAATTGCAGAACAAAAGTAATAATTCTTGTCCTGACAACTCGAAATCAGAAACTCGCGTGGCCAAACATGTCGGAAAATCGACCCGACATTGTATGAGCGCAGACACTTTCGAAGAGAGACGCAGTGAATCCGACACTCACAGGCATGTTTCAAAGCCAGTCCAAAGTACTGTTTATGAAAAGGGTTTAATAATTACTCCGCGGTATTGCTCAGAACAAAATATAAATAAGAAAATTTTATACATGGATTCCGGCGCTAGCAGTCATCTAGTAGGAGATGAAAGTTTATTTACTGAACTGATATATGAGGATTCTCGAGCGAAAATCATTTTAGCAGATGGAAAAATTTTATATTCGCAGGGCAGAGGATTTGTTGACCTTAATTTAGAAGAAGAATGTGGATTGCAGAAAATTCGATTGACTAATGTTTATTACGTTCCTGATTTAAAGAGCAACTTGATTTCTGTTAAACAAATTGCTAGTAATGGATATTCTGTTACTTTCGAAAAGGAAAATTGTTACGTAAAAAAGGATAGCCAATTAATTATGCGCGCATATTCTGACGATAACAGTTTATATAAAATTGTTTTAATCACAAAACCAGAAAGCGCTAATTTTGCAGTTGAATGTAAAAATAAAAACTGTATACAAATATGGCATTCAAGGTTAGGTCATCGAAGTTATGACGCAATCAAACAATTAATAAGAGAAAATCTTGCAGAAGGGATAAAATTAGATAATTGCACTCATAATGATAGCTGTTCAGAATGCATAAAGAATAAAATGCAACAAATTCCTTATCCAAAAGCTGCTAGTGTTCGAGCAAGAAAACCACTGGAACTTATACATAGTGACATTTGCGGGCCTATGCCTACTCCAAGTATTGGTGGAAAGCTTTATTTCGTAACCTTTATTGATGACTTTACTAGATACACGGTCATCTATTTGCTTGCTAAAAAGAATGAAGTTCTTGGTAAATTAAAGGACTTTGTCGGTATAACAAGAAATAAATTTGGAAGAACTATCCAGACACTTCGAACCGATAACGGCGGTGAATATACCAGTGAGAAAATGGAGGAATTTCTATCGAGTAACGGCATCAAACATCAACTAACTGTTCCTTTTTCGCCTCCTCAGAACGGTGTGAGTGAAAGGAAAAACAGAAGCCTTGTTGAGATGACCAGGTGCCTACTGTCCCAAAGACGACTTCCAAACAAATTCTGGGGTGAAGCTGTAAATACAGCAAATTACATCCAGAACCGTCTTCCAACCAGAGCTTGTGATAAGACTCCTTATGAATTATGGAGCGGAAGAAAACCTAATTTAGCTCATATGAAACAATTTGGTTGCACAGCCTATGCATATGTACATAAGGAAAATCGTAAAAAATTAGACCAGAAAGCGATTGAAGGAATTTTTGTCGGTTACGATCAACGATCAAAGGGTTACAGAATCTACACAGGTGAAAATCGAATAATAATCAGTAGAAGCGTCAAATTTGTCGAAGAATTATCAGAGAATGAAAATATTGAAATTTCTCTCCATCCAAAGGCTGAAGATGTTGAAAACGATGAAGAAACTGCAGAAAAACACAAAGTTGTATCCGAAGTTGAGCCAAGACGATCAGAAAGGAAAACGAAAGGGAAACCACCAGAACGTCTAGGATACTTAACAAACACAATAAAAACCATACCAGAGAATTTTAAAGACTTGGATAAATTGAATTCTGAAGAAAAGGAAAAGTGGTTACTCGCAGTTGACGAAGAAATCAATTCCTTATCCCGAAATAAAACTTGGGAACTGGTTGAGCTTCCTGTAGGAAAGAAACCTATTGGCTGTAGATGGATTTTCAATCTGAAAGAAAACGAAGATGGAACAGTCATTCGTTACAAGGCGCGACTAGTTGCAAAAGGTTATAGTCAAAAATTCGGAACTGACTACGATCATACCTTTGCACCAGTAGTTCGACATACAACTATCAGAACTTTTCTTGCTGTCGCAGCATATGATAAAATGCACGTGAGACATGTAGACGTCACTACAGCATTTCTACACGGAAATTTAAAAGAAGAAATATTCATGGAACAACCAGAAGGTACAATTCAACCGGGACAAGAAGGAAAAGTTTGCAAATTGAAAAAAGCTCTTTATGGATTAAAACAAGCTGCTAGATCATGGAATAAAAGAGTCGAAGAAGTGTTAAAGAACAGTAACTTTTCGCAGAGTACAGCAGACCCATGCTTATTTCTAAAGAAAGATGGAAATGATACGATAATGATTATTGTCTACGTCGACGATATTCTTATAGCATGCAAAAGCGAAGAAAAAATTAAAAGGCTAATCAAATATCTCAACGAATTCTTCGAAGCAAAAGACTTAGGAGAAGTCAGAAACTACTTAGGAATCAACATCAAAAGAGATGAAAACAAGTTCCTATTGAGCCAAAAATCAAAAATAGAAAAATTGAAGATGATGTTTTGTCCAGATATCCACAAACCATCTTACACACCAATGGATACTTCTTATCCAAAGGAAGAGGACGTCTCTCCACCAGTGGACAATACGAAGTATAGGCAAGCCATCGGAGCCTTATTATACATAGCCACTGTAACAAGACCAGACATCACCCTAGCAGTGAATCTGTTAAGCAGGAAAAATGAGTCTCCAAAGGAGAAGGACTGGAAAGCAGTTCTAAGAGTGATTGAATACCTGAACTCTACAAAGGACATTTGCCTGAAAATTGACTCTGATAGCCCACCATCACTTTCCTGTTATACTGATGCTGACTATGCATCTGATTTAACCACGAGACGATCAACGGGTGGAAATTTATTTTTTCTGGGAAACAGCCCAATATTTTGGTCCACAAAGAGACAAAATTGTGTTTCCTTATCATCTACCGAATCCGAGCTTATTTCTGCAGCTACTGCTGCTCAAGAGCTCAAATGGATATTAGATCTCCTTAAAGATTTTGATCTACCTCAAAAATTACCCATTAAGATATATGAGGACAATAAGTCCACAATAGCTCTGATAAAACAGGGAAAAATGAATACCAGGTTAAAGCATATTAATGTTAAATATTTCTTTTTAAGAGAAATGGAAGAAAATAAAACAATCGAGATAACATACTGCAATACAAATTCCATGATTGCAGATATTTTCACTAAGCCATTGCCCAAACCAAAATTTCTGAAATTAAGAAATGAGCTAAATCTGATTTGTAACATTTCCCAAATGCATGATTAAAGGGGGGATTGTTGTAAATTAATCAGGCATTTGAGAAGAAGAAAATGTTATTTTTAACTTAACTTCTGGTAACCCTAGAAATGCCAAGGTGCGCGCGCAACAACCATACCAACTACATCAACCATTCCAAATACGTCAATCACACCCAATTAATACATCCCATGATACAGTTAATCCTTACTTCTTTTTAGGCTTTCGTATGTTCTTGTATGCAAACATTAATGTATCTGTCGCTTTATATTATTTAGTTATAGCTGAATAAATATGATTTGTGCTTAAGTATGCATCCTATCATTAATGGATACATCCCTCACACCAATGAAGTTTCGGAGATTTAACTGCTGCTGCTGGGTGCACAAAAGGTAAGCTAAATTTTGCTATCTTTATTCTTCACCAAATGGGTCGGAAAAATGTGCAATGGAAAAATCAGTTTAATAACGAGTATGATACCCTCTAGCTGAAAAGTATGCTTGACAATGGCGAGGCAAGCTGACACTAATGTCATTGATCGCTTGTTTTGACAGTAGCCCCCATTCCTATAGTAATGCATATCGGATCTCTGTAGGGGGCCTGACGGCACACTGGAACCTGCTGTCATTCCGATATGTCCTGCACATGCCGTATGGGATTAAGATCCAATGATCTACCAGGCCACAGCACATGTGAAAGGGTTTCACACTAAAGATAACTCCGCATCATTCAAGGTCTATGCGTGTGGGCTTTATCGTCCAAAAATATCGCGAAGGGCTCCAATGCAGCGATAAAAGGACGCGCAAGAGTGGTAGGGGTGGCGACAAGGCAATCGTAAGGCTAATTTTGGTCGATCGCTCACGATGACTGGAGTGGAATTCCGTGTACAAGGGATTGGGATGAAATGTCGAAGTTGATGTCCCTGGAGTCTTAACCACTTGTCTTCGTATTCTTCGCATTTCGTCTCTTTAAAGGCCTTCGTATTTTTTTGTATTATATAAATTTTCCCTCATTGAGGAAAAGCATCTAAAAGCCTAGTCACTGATCCCTACATTTCCCTTCTTTTTGTGTAAGAAATTCATCCCACTAAGAATCCATTAAACACACAAGGATCTTTGTTGCAAGAAGAGGCTGATTTCTTAAAGGAAGAGGGGGAAAAGCATTGCGTTCAAGATTCCCGTCCTTTCAAGTCTCTTACAGCTGCCAACGCCCCGTCCTCAAAACGTTAATGCATTCTGGGAATTTGCCGAGGTCATAAATTCCTAGAATTTTGACAGCCTACATTGTGATCCCATCAAGCACAATACATTTTGACTTATGTTTTACACTTTTCACCGGACACAATGCGTGAACGCAACTGCTATGGCTGGACTCATCGGAGAACACAGTCAGTTAGCTTGAATATTTGGTAGTGTTACACTGTAGCTTCTTTTCTTTTGTATCAAAAGTATTATATTAATCTATATTATTTATCCTCAGTGACTACTTTGGATTTAAATTTTTCTTCCACTTAAAAATGTAAGTACCTTTTCTTTGTTTTAAATCAAATCTCCTTTCTTACATAACTATTTACTTGATAAGTGAACATTCTCGGCAACAGATCTCTAAGCTGCGGTTATTATACTGAGAAAAAAATGAGGGACAGTATTACAAATATATTAGGAATTCTATTTAAATAACAATAATTCAATTTAAATTAAGGTTTCAGTATTTAAACAGTAATGAATATATGTAACTTTAACATGCATCTTGTAATTTTGAATATATCTTTATTGGATTAGATTTTAATACACTTGTATTGCTGTGTCCGATCGCAGTATGCAGTATTGCTATGATTTCTCTCAATGTAACGGAGATAACAGCCACAATTCATGAGTTTTAAATTTTCTAGAAAAATATTTAATTCAATATTTATTCTTTAAATTGTCATATTTCTCTGCATTCTAGTATACCCATGAACATGAGTAGTAAACCGAAGAAATCGAAAATTTATCACTTCAAGGAAGAATAGGGACTCGATTAATTTTTAGAATGTTGAATGATAAATGCTGTTGTTTAATATGCCTTACCTCAGTAGGCATTGCTAAAAAGGGTAATCTGGAGAGACATTTTTTAACTTTACATAACAAGTATCAAACAGATTATCTACCAAATTCTGAACTAACAAAACATAAGGTTAGGGATTTCAAAACTCAAACAAAGCGTTTTTTAAAAAGCAAAGGTTGAAGTCACAAGCGGTAACTACTGCATCATTCAAAGTAAGCTATCGCTTAGCGAAGAAATGTAAGCCATTTTCCGACGTTTGTTTGTTTCTGGTCAATTTGAAAAGGAAATTTAAACGATTTTAAGCACAAAAGTGAAATTGTTGCTGCAATTCAAGATCTACAATTATCTCGAAAGACAGTGATACAACGAATTGAAAGGATGAGGGAATGTAAAAGAGCAGTTATATAATGATATTAATATATTCTCTTGTTTTTCCCTTCAGTGTGATGAATCGACAGATATAAGTGATAGGGCACAATTACTTGTTTTCTTTCGTATGGTTTTTAAGGATTTTACATCTAAAGAAGAATTGTTGGGTATGATTTCTTTGAAGGAAAGGACTAGAGTGAGTGAGTGAGTGACGTAACTTCCCTCTACCATATTGGTTAATTGGTATAGCACCACGTCCACCTTTATTTAAAGGATGTTAATGAAGGGGGGCAGCACAAGCATCTCGCACCCAGAGCCTGGTGTGTAACCCTGCCAGCCCACCACCCGAAGCAGCGACTAGGAGTTTATATAAACATACATAAGTAGGATTCATGGCCATACAGGGGCATCAGTCGTACATACTTGAGATGACAATAATTACTTGAGGTTGTTACAAAGAGAATTCAAGACATTTACAGCTTGTTAAACAATAGTATAAATTTGAATCTACTTGAATGGTTGAAAGATAACAATAATACTTGATACATTACCAAGACAGAGTGGATTGTTATACATGATAAATACATAACTAATACACATTAAATATCTTAGGTTTACATTATTAACCCAGTGCCTGCTTTGGATTCGATATTTACCTAGGAACTGAGCAGTCGATAAAAAATTATTTCACGACTTTGCATCTTATTGTGTGGAATCATTACTCAATGCATTACTATAATACATAAAATGAGTATACATAAGTAAAACACTCTGATTACTTTTAGGACATTATTAAACTAGCACATAAATTTAATGGGCAATTTTACTTAACTAAAACGTGGAAGATGCTTAAAATTGACAGCATCCCCTATGCGTAATGTCTCAGCATTAGACTTGATTGGTACTTGCTTATGCGTAATATTATTAACATTTTACTGAGGATAACAGAATATGCATTAGACCATTAAAGTACACGTCATAGAACATTATATACGATGTACATTACAGAATATTTGGTATACATTAACATATCGGAACGTATTATATAGGGTATACATTATTATTTAAGTTTTCATAACTTAGCACACATTACGGAACACATTTTGTTGTATGCTTACTGAACAGAACACATTGCTGAATGCTTAGTACGCAGTACTGACGTTTTAAAATTAAATACTTGCTTAATTATAATATTGCGCTTTATACAGTTTGCGTACCTATTCATTTGGGTACTTAACTTTACGTGCGGTGCGTCCTTGATGCACATAATACAACTTATTATTTAAGGTACACATTATAGAACATTTGGTCAACATTATAAACCATTATGATACACGTTATAGAACATTTTTTAAGGTACACATTTACATTTAGGAGCTCATTATTTAAGATAAACATTATTATTTAAGTGTTCCATAACTTGGCACACATTACTAAACATAGTGCTGAATGCTTAGTACACATAACTGAGGATTTGAAAATAAAAACTTGCTTAATTACTATACATAACTGAACACATTGCTGAATTCTTAGTACACATTACTTGGGATTGAAACATTGGTACACATTTACATTTATAGAGGATTGGCACACATTTACATTTAAGTACACATAATTCAAGACACACATTATTATTTAAGTGTCCCAAGCTTGGCACAAATTACTGAACGCATTACTGAAAGCTTAGTACTCATTATTGAGGATTTGAAAATAAACATTTGATTAAATATAATTATTATACATTACTGAACACACTGAATGCTTAGTATATATTACTTGGGACTGAAAGTAAACATTTGCTTAATTATAATTTCTATATATTACTGAACATATTGCTGAATGTTTGGTGCACATTGCTGACGATATGAAATTAAACACCGGTTTAATTATAATTATGCTATTTACACAGATATGTGCACCTATTCATCGGATACTTATTTTGTATGCGGAGACCTATCAGTGGATTTAAATTTATACATTTGCCAGATTTTAGTAATACAGTTTACACTTTTTGTGCACCTGTTCGGTGAGGGCTTGTTTAAGCGCTATTTATTCCCTGGTACATCTACTGAACACATTACTGAGCATTGGCACACATTTAATGTAGGTGTTATACACACTTATTGTGAACCTGTTAGATGAATATTTATGTAAGGATAACTCAATCCTTGGCACACATTACTGGACGCATTGCGCAGTACTTGGAACTCATAACTGAAGATTGAAGATTTGATGATGTACACTTGTTAATTTATGATAACGTTTAATATACATTGCTGTGCACCTGTTCATAGAATTCATGATTAAGAATAGTTCATTCCTTGGTACATATTGCTGAACATAATTGAATATTGGAAATTGATACACATTACTGAGAATTTGTTATTAAAACACTTGTTGTATTTTATTTAACGCCATATACTAATTGTTGCACCTGTTCATGGATGCTTATTTATTTGATGTTATTGATAGACGTTATGCAACTTGACACAGATCTGTTCCTAGTCTTGCCAGAATATCCATCATTTTGCATATTTTGTGAGTTAAATGCTTATGTTGTATCATAAATTTGTGGAATGCCTGCAGTTTTGTGGCTGGCATTCTAATATGGTAATCACTCGTAAGTAGGCATTGAGTCAGATAATGCTCCGGAGTCCCATATGCCCCACATGTGCAAGTGTCCGTATACATGACTGCATGTTTGTTAAAGTAGACTGGGAATGGCTCATGTCCTGAAACATATCGTGCCAGTTGAGACTGCATAAAAAGATGTATGTGCGGAATATTAAATTATACACACTTTTCCCTGCATTTCATTTAAGCTTATTGAATTTAATTAAATCTACTTCGTTGATAGCGCATAAACCACAATAGAATAAATGCACTCTTTAAAATTCACTATATGTTTTCTACCATAACGTCACTTTTGCAATAGGTTCAATTAACAGCGTTAGATCACATTCCTTTTATAGCTCAGAATGCACAAAAACTAGTATATCATCTGAAGAATTATCTAATCGTTGCCACATGTTCTATTCAAATACTGTAACAAATCTTAAACAATGCATAAAAGAAATTAAACAAATAAAAAAAGAACAGTTTTTCACAGATGATTCAGCGCCGCTTACCTAATACGCATGCGCAACTCGTAAGCATTCTCCTCTGTCCGAGACAGACTGGCGACATTATTTGCTGCTACACTTGTTTCCTCGAATTTCATTAGAGATTAGATTATTAAAGATCTACTTTAATTAGTTGATATAAATTGTACAGATTATAACATAAAATGTTGTCGAAAAATTTATAAAAATTACTAAAAAATATAAATTTTTAAAAAAGTGAATTATTCCTGAACTGAAAAAAATTCGTTAAGATAAATTTTTCCGTTTCTCCACCAATTTCCAACTAAGAATTACAAAATTTAATATCTAGGCATAATCTGAGTCGTGGAACCGAAATATGGAAAAAAATAGGTGTGTCACTTCAGAAAAAGTCCGATTTTGTGTCAGAATACCTATGTGAGAACAATGCTCCATATAAATCTAATATACATCCTAAGTCGTGCTTTCGAGGTATGAAAAACGCACGTTGAATTTGTCAATCGGCCCAGTAGAATGAAAGATATAGAACTGCCCCATTTTTCTTTTTTTTTCATATTTTAAAAATGAATGCGTAATCACGATAAAAACTTCTCATGATTTTAATATTTGATAATCACTGCGCAAAAACTTAATATATATTCATTGGTTTACATTTTGCTATAAAGATTTTATATTTTTCGATCCCAGTATTTGTGTTGTTGTCAATTCTAGTATTTTACCTTGTCGGGCAAAATGCAATGTACACTCGTGCTCAAAAAAATAAGCAACAGGCATTAAAAGAAAATCTACAAATGTAAAAAAGGGGAATTAAAACATAAAATTTACGTATGATGTAGAGGTAATGAATGTACCATTCAATGGCAATCGAAGTTAGTATAAAACGCAACTCCGTAGTCACACCACAACGCCTTAAAAAGGGGCATGCCTGATCTACGCATCAGTTTGCAAGCTGCAACAGTTCTGTGTAATCCGAGGCAGCTAAAGCGGAAAGCATGAACCGAAGACACCATTTGCACAATAAAATGCGTTGGACAGCTTTCGTATTGTTGCGTTATACGGGTTCGTGGATTTGAGAGTATCCGATGAAAACACGATGCAG